>JALIZH010019521.1:0-46172 GCA_030522465.1 Rhipicephalus appendiculatus | reverse complement strand
AGCTGGGCGCCCTTTAGGTTTTTCTTTTAGATGTGAAGCATCTTATGGCGAAGCTTAATCAGGTGGTGGTGTGCGGCGTGGCCTCCCTTACTGCGCATGCGCAAACCCCTTAAAAAAATAAAAATAAAAAAAACCTCTCCTTCCCCTCTCTCTCCTCTAGGCATCCCTCCCCGCGGCAACCACACCCTCACTGCGCATGCGCCTCCCCTCCTCTCTCCCCTCCTATGCTCCCACCTCTCTCTAGGAATCCCTGCCTGGGCTCCCACTGCGCATGCGCGTCCCCCCTCTCTCACCTCTCCTACGCTCCCCCCCTCTCTCCTCTAGGCATCCCTGCCCACAGCGTCCACACCCCACTGCGCATGCGTGTCACCCCCCTCTCTCTCCTCTCCTACGCTCCTCCCTCTCTCGCCTCGTGACGCCGACGCAGGCAGCGTCTGCTAGCGAGTTTCTTGGTTGAAAAAACCGACTGCTCGCGCTGCACAACCGTTCACTGTCCATCGCGTATATATGGCAATGGATCTTGACCTCCAAGGTGGTGCCGGTGGGAGATTTCTCCTGTGCGTTGTTGAACAATAAAAATTCGCAGCGTGCGCGTTAACTAAAAGCGCACTGCGGGTCTCTGTGTACAGTCGGAATCTTCTGTCTCTCATTGCCCATTAGCAGCGATTGGCATGTTCCAGTAGGAAACACCGCTCCATCACTGCGTGCTTTGCGCCTCCTCAGTTTTCTCTCCTGCGCAACGCTGCGATAGCGCCAGCGTCAACGCCACGGCCAGTGTAAGCGTTAGCGCCCGCTGCTTCACATCTACACATGGTTCCCTTTAGCGGGAGATGGTGTAATTTTTTTTTCCCTTTCATTCACCTATTTTATTGCGAGAGCAATTCTATGTACAATCTCGGCAAATTTTTGCCCTCGCCGTCATGTCCAGGATGTGTACACGTACGTATATCAAAATAAAAGCCACAGACAGAAAGAAAAAATAGTAACTATATATGGGGTTTCACGTCCCAAAACCACGATATGATTATGAGAGACGCCGTAGTGGAGAGCTCCGGAAATTTCGAACATCTGGTGTTCTTTAACGTGCACTGACATCGCACAGTACACGGGCCTCTACCACTTCGCCTCCATCGAAATGCGACCGCCGCGGCCGGGATTGAACCCGCGACCTTCGGGTCAGCAGCCGAGCATCGTAGCCACTATTCCACTGAGGCGAGCAAAAGAAAAATTCAGGAGATCTAGCGTATACCACGCGAATCGGTGTTACGCGAAGCACGCGCAGGGAAGGTGACGGTGGTGTAATTTTTTATTGAGCGAGACGTTACGAAATGACGCTAAATATATGTACAAATGTCGTACGCCCAGAAAAATTTTGAACAGTCGCATATAGGGACCCTGATATTTATACTTTGCATATGCACTGCCGCACCAACTATCAGCACCCGTCATTTCCATGGCGAAGTGCAGGTACCAAAATTATGTCGCTTCAAAATCTTAGCGATCTAGAAAGGATACACGCTTGAATGAGCAGGCTGAAGTTGCTCAAGGCAAGTTGACGAGCTTGGGATCATTACGGGGGCTCGAAGGTACGCCCCTTAATGCATACTGTGAACACATGCCTTTGTGTACATTTTTGTGGAGTAATATCTTTTATTATATAGAAATAAAAAATATTTCAATACTAACAAAAAAGTCACAGTTTCACCGCAAGGGTGAAGCAATGAATGCGATAGCAAAAAATTGTAATGTTATACGAAGTGAGGCTGGCAGCTAACTCTTTTTTTGATCCGATCTCACGCAACTCTAGAAAACGCTGGTTTAAGAGCATGCGGCCGCTCCAGCGAAACACTGCTCACCAAATTCTCTTCGCGTTGAGAGCGCAGCACGTAGGAGGGTACACCGGCCCCCCGCTGTCGGCCGCCGAGAAGGGGAGATAACGCGCGCGCCCGCGCTCGTAAAATCGAAGGTCGCCCCCCCGCTGTCGGCCGCCGAGAAGGGGAGATAACGCGCGCGCCCGCGCTCGCAAAATCGAAGGTCGCTCGAGGGACCCCCCCCCTTGCGTCTTTTCACGCTCACGAACGACGGGTGGGGCCGGTTATATATATACAGATACATATACGGCAAATGACGGCGGCGGCCGACGGCGGCGGACGCCGGCGACGCCGACGGCGTAAACGAGCCGAAAGTGTCCATATAATTGCTATCGCAATAAAAACTCGTCGACAACGTACACCGACCAACTGTCGCGTGACCGAGTACATCGGGCCGTTCATGTTTATGTCGCCAGGGGCGCCAAAGGTTATATTTCGTGAATTTTAATGAAGAACATTTTTATTCCACATTTCACGAAAAAAAATTCCCCCATCTTCCGCTAAAGGGAACCATGCGTGGATGCGAAGCAGCGGGGAGATAGTTAGCTTGAGGGATAGGAACGTCGCCGCTCTCATTTCACGGCAGTGGTCCGGGCGCTCATCGCGGCGCTGCACAGGAGAGAGTCATTTTCATACCGCGGAACTACCGTGGCGCGCCCAGCGGAGTATGCAGCTGTCACACCACCTGTCGTGAGCGCCGCTCCGTAGAGGATTCCTAGAGGAAAGGACGGGGGGGGGACCGTAGGAGAGGAGAGAGAGGGGCACGGGACGTGCATGCGCTGTGGGGGGTGTGGGAGCCGCTCCATAGAGTAGAGGATTCCTAGAGGAGAGAGGGGGAGAGGACGCGCATACGCTGTGTGGATGTGGGCGCCGCTCCTTTAGGTGCTTTAGGCGCAATGGGCACACGACTAGAATTGTTGTAATAGAATATTATTTCGGCTGAGAAATAGAAACAGTATATCAATCGACAAACCGGCTTACGAAAGAGGATAGTATGTGTGGTCACATAAAGGCACTGATGATCGAACCAGTAAACACGACCATTTTAAAAAGCTAGGACGTGGCTGTCTCTTTCTGCATTCTGGCACATGCCGCAGGTTTGCCGTCACATATATTTCTAAATAACTATCAGCAACATTCCTCCTCTGAAACATTTGCGCACTTGCTGATTATACCTAGCTTCTGGCCAGGGTTGCCGTTGGGTGGACATGAAAAGGCGCCAGAACTCACACCAAGAGTAGCCAAAGTAGCTATGTCATTTAATATTATCGCCAAATTTCTAGCCAAATATAACAGAAGCGGTATTATCAACAGTCTTTACTATTGATGGATAAATAAAACCATTTTGAATAAGTAAAAACAAACTTAAAAAAGAGCCATGGCGCCAACTCGAAATTTTCGTCGCCAACGGGGTCCAAAAGTAGCCAATTTGGCGCAAAGTAGCCACCAACGGCAACCCTGCTCCTGGCTTCTGGTAGACATGTTGAGCCATTGTGCATTTGCCACAGGGTGCATGCTCATCCTTTCTAATGTAATCTACATTACGTGCCAATGTGCTGCAACAAGCATCAAGGTGTCTACAAATATTTGGGATTTTCGAATGTCAGTCGAATATTTTCACATTTGCGATATTTGTATTGAATTCGATAGCCGCGTTTTCGAAAAATTTTGAAAACGTTTCAACCCTACTGAAACCTTCCGTATGCCGCTCCAAGAATTTGATATGTTTTCGTAAGATTCATACGGTAGTATATGGAAAATATGTGTATATTGTAAGCAAACTGATGAAATTATTAAAATGGTATTCGGAACGTTTTAGTAGGAAGCGACCTTATCACCCGAAAATATGGAATTTTTGACAGTACATGTTTGGAAACAACTTCCTGTCGTGCGTCTCTTCACTGAGTGCATCGCCGGTCGCTTAGCGATTCCGACTGCGCCTTGAGTGCCCACATTTTCAAAGGAATAAGTATGGTAAATTCACAGAGGCATCATGGCGGGCATAGACTAATGCGTCTGTGTGAAATCACCATGGTAACCCTCTCACAATAATAATCTTTTAAAGCAACGTTCTCATTACTAGTTGTGTGCCTCAACGCTTTAGCATTGTCGCCGCTGGTGCAATTGCAACGCACGCGTTTAACACGCGACGATCTAAAGACGCCGTGCTTATGCGAGATCATTGCATGCGCGCATCGAGCAATGCAGTACCGCACAACGTCGTGGCTGTACGTGCGAGAAATGTTAGTAAACACGGTACGATGAAGACGGTGGCAAAATTAAGATTCGTTTGTTAGCCTTGGCTTCTTTCAGCGAACTATTAGCACAGAGTCATTTTTTTTTTGCGTTGTGTCTCCATCTTTACCTTAATTCACCCCCCCCCCCCCCGCATTTAAAACAGTATTTAATAATCGTCTTGCATCACAGAAAGAATTCTAAATATGGGTACCGAATTAGCCTAATACGCCCAAAACCCTCGGTTGGAAAGTCTTGAAGAACCCTTATGTATTCAGAGAAACCTTCCATTCTGATTAGTCTCAAGACTCTCAACTAATATGAAATCCCCGCAAAAAATTTACAGAAGCAGCTGGTATTACCCTGAAAACTGCGTAGTGCTTCGAACGCTCAAAATTTGAAACGTGTAAAATCATTTAATTTTTTTTCGTGAAAGGAAACTTCGCTGTTTTATTTTAATAACAGTTTTCTTCTTTACCGGTGAACGTGTATGAACGGAGTTCTTAGCGTCTGATATGCTTCTCTCAAAAATCACATGAAAAGAAAAAAAAAACTTTCCTTCACTTTTTTTTTAAGTGTACCACTCGCCTTACTCCATGCACGTCACCTAGGGCGAAGTTCGAGTACGTGCTTGTTGAGAAGGTTTCTAAAGTATTTCTTTATTAGATTATGAAGCCTGTCAACAGAACTTGGCGTTTAAAAGTTGGATAGCGCCCTGACTGCAAAAGAAGTTCCGGGTAAGTTAGTGTTATTAGAATAAGTTACCGTTTGCCAGTCGCTCATTCCCTAAGCACTGAAAATAATGCCCGTGGGGTTGCAAAAGTGTAGCTTCAGAACTGCTCCAAGCTTAAAGCTTCTTTCCCTACTAATTCGATTAAGCGGGGGGCACTGATAACGAAAAAAAGAACGCTTTGCTTTTGACGCATGTTGTTTCTTTTCGTATCGTTTAGGTAACACACAAACACACAAACACACACACACACACACACACACATAGATATATATATATATATATATATATATATATATATATATATATATATATATATATATATATATAAAGGAAAGAATTGTAAACTTAAGGGCTCGTTTGTTTTGTTAAATCCTGCCGGTGGCAAGTTATCTTTCCGTCCACTTTCCTTTCTTGACATTTACATTAAAATTACTTCTAATAGCTTCCCCTATACTTTCCTTGCCATCTTTGTCTGTTAGTTCTCATTCATACTATATATATATATATATATAATGTGACGAGACGTGCGAAGCAG
This sequence comes from Rhipicephalus appendiculatus, assembly GCA_030522465.1. Taxonomy (NCBI): domain Eukaryota; kingdom Metazoa; phylum Arthropoda; class Arachnida; order Ixodida; family Ixodidae; genus Rhipicephalus; species Rhipicephalus appendiculatus. Next base: position 40,798 of record JALIZH010019521.1, on the reverse strand, counting down.
CAGGTCTCTCTGTTTACTGCAAACCTCAAGCATCGCTCCTGACCGCAGCCATTCCTGTCCTTTATTCTCTATGACAAAACCACCGTGGCTCACACCCACTATCCCAACATCTTCTTTTCCGTCTTTTCCTCGGCGTCGACACAGCTGTTATCCAGTTGCTGCACTTTCCGCCCCTCCACCGCTGTCGGCTGAAGCAGATGGTGAAGAAAAGGTTCCGCACAAATCTCGTGGCACATAGAGTCATGTCAGTGACGTGGGCTGGAAATACGCGGTTGGTGCGCTTGTCCTTCAGCTCAGCAATAGCGCTAACACGAAATGTCACCGGCCCTAACTGCTTATCGACCCTGTAGGGTCCGAAAAATCGCGGCTATAACTTTTGACAACGCTTTGGTACACGCTGTGTGCGTCGAACTAACACGAGGTCCCCGACAAGAAACGGCGTAGATTGGCGCTGCTTTGTTAGTGGAGCTTGAGGTGCTTGGCTGTGTAGAATAGCTAGGCGTGCTCGGTGACGTGCTTGCTGAAGGAGAGCGGTATTGTTCGCTTCTGACCAATCGGGCTCTGCATTGGACAGATCAAAGCCGAGAAGTGACTCCTGAGGAAGCTTTCGTATTCTCCCGTATACAAGCTCGAAGGGGGTCTCTCGAGTAGTTTCTTGCCGGGACGTGTTCAAAGCGGACGCAGCAGACGCCACGAAGTCGTCCTAGTCATCATGCTCTGGGCTTACGTAGCAAGAAATAATGTCAGCCAGCGTTCTGCTGGTGCGTTCGACCAGTCCATTCGTTTGTGGATGTTCTGGTGAGGCAGCAGCTTGGCGGATTCCGTACTGGTGCAGCAATCTCTCAAAGTCTCGAGACATAAATGGCGTGCCGCGGTCCGTGATCAACATTGGTGGTGTGCCATGGCGGAACACTATGCGTTCGGTCACGAAAGAAATAACATGAGTCGCAGAGGAGTCGGGGACGGCTTGAACATCGGTCCACTTCGTTAGGTAATTGGTTGCGACTATCACAAACTTATTGCCCCGCCGGGTGCGTGGTAGTGGCCCCATATGATCAATGCGAATGACCTCAAAAGGGGCCTCCGGTGGCGGTACGCGTTGCAGATGTACTTGTATGGGATGAGATGGTGCTTTCCTGCGCTGGCATATGGACCAAGAGGACACATACTGACGTGCGTCAGATGCCATGCCTCTCCACCAGAAACGTTGACGGAGTCTGGCCAGCGTTTTCGTTTGGCCAAGGTGACCAGCCGCATACGCGTCGTGGCACATAAAAAGCACAGAGTGTCGTACACTTTGCGGCACGACAGGAAGCCAAGATGAGTTTCTCGTGGTGCGATAACACAGAATACCATCCCGAAGAGCGTAAGCAGCTTTCAACTTTTCTAAACGATGATTATTAGTAGGCAGTGCACCATACAGACGGCGAGTAATGTCCTCAACATTCTTGTCTGCATGTTGAGCTGCCCGAAGATCAAGAAGTGCGAGAGCTGGCGCTGGGGAATTCTGAGGTGCGGCGTTTCGAGACAGATAGTCTGCGTCCTGGTGTTGAGAGCCACTGCGATGGACGATTTTGAAACAGTAGTCTTTAAGGGGACCACTACAGAATAGCTGCAACTTTCGTGAGACCTCACGCTGCGCTTGAGATCACACAAGAGCTCGATGCATGTCATCGCCTCTTTCGCTTTCTTTATCCAGTCATTCGTCAGTTAGTTTCCTTTAAAATCCATGAAGAGATGCGCTATAAGGTCACATCCAGTCATGAAAATCACTAAAATGGCACAAAAACGTTTTACAAGATTTGTTACCTACAGCTTTATACTGCTGCAGAAAAATTTGCGTACGCTCATTTCAGGTACGTCAATGCGAGGAAAAATGTAAATGACGAGGCTTATGCCATCACTTTCTTTTTGCAAGGAAATGAGTGGTCCGAGTATGGCCAGTTGACGTGAAAAGAGAACTTCGCGTTGTGGTGAGTGTGGAGACACGTTGACTACATTAGGAGCTTACAGTGTCACCTGCTTAAATAGGGTACGATCTTTGAGCGACAGACCTTTTCATTTTTCTAATGTTATATAGCACTTTTCAATGTCAAATATAATATAAAAATATTAGTACACAGATGTATGGCAATTTACTTAACACATGAAATATTCTGGGCAATCTTAGTCAGGTACCAGTGCCAGGGAATCTTTTATTTTTATTGCTTTTAACTCGCAACACAATGTCGCCGCACAGACAATAACAACAACAAACTTTCTTCCATAATCCGGGAACTTCTTCGATAAATAGGGCTTTGAAGAGTGCGCGAATTCTTTAATCAACTTTATTTTGTCTACATTCACTTCTAATTTGCCTAAAAATGAATAGCGTGCACGAGATAACGCGCTTCTCACGCAAAGACTCTCATATAATGGTCTCACTCTCGGAGCAGTTGCGTCGTAGAATGTTCAGGAATGGCTGTAATAAATCAAGTGAGTCTGTGGTTACTCAAGCTGCACGCCTCTCTTGCGAACAAAGACTTTCTCACCGTCATAACTTGGGCTAGAAGTTTTCGAATAATAAATCTGTCACTGCGCTCGTCTCTGAACTAAACTCGAACTTTCTCGATCTTGGTTATTAATTTTTTTAGTTCCTTGTGGAGCGAATAAATTTTTGCTTCCCCTGAAAAACTCACCGTTCAGGCGCGCCATCATGCAAGAGCTTAGAACCATCCAAAATCCAAGAATCTTCAAGTGGCATGCATAGACGAAGCGAAATTGGAATTCCAGTATGAATGAGCAGGGTATCCGTCATGATGGATGTACGATGTTTCCAAGCTCTGTTCCTACCCCAAGTAGGACGGCAGTATTTCATTACGCATTTCTGGGAGAAATCCGCCTTAAAGAAAGCTCTCTTGTCGAAAACTACGGTATCTGGCAACAGCTAGGTTAGCCACGCATTTTGCTGTGAAAACTTTATTAATTAAACTAGGCGCACCGTTTTAAGCATCACTAAATCATCAGCTTGAATTTCCGGTGACAAACGTTGTACTTCGTTAAGTTTACCGCCACTCATTTTCAGCCCAAGATGATATGTATTTCAAGAGCACGCGATTGCCGCGCATGTAGCCTAATACGCGCTCATGAGCTGGGGAACATTATTTGGCTTCGCGCACTTCTTACGCTTGACGTCCTTCAACTTCGAATTGAGCTTTATTATTCTTCTAGTGCCGACTATAAACTTTACAAAGCATTGTTAATCGATAATCACACCAACTAACTCAACGGTCAGCGCTATTCCAGCTTCTTCACTGCCCACTATACATTAGGAGAGTACTGTCGCACAAGTCTTTAACAAGCATGTGCGAGTGGCGCCATTTTAATGCCTGAGTGCCTTACGATGGAGCCAAGTTACAATTTAGCTTGAAGCTTCAGCCTCACTTTCAAGTGTAGAGCGAGGTAGCGTAATCAGGCATCAATCACATCGCCTTCTCACTCTCTAGCCTACCTTCGTTTCTCGATGGAGACTACACCGGCAAGTAAGAACATCTCTGCACGTAACACTGGTCGTTTCAAACTATTCTAGAATACCTACTACACGTACAGTTCCAAAGGACCAACTACGCAAGAATTCTCCCTTTTGCGAATTGGCGAAGTACACGCTGCGCGTCCGTAAGGCAACACGGGCACCTGCCTACTTTGTTCATCTTATTGGTGATAATGATCATTCATTATGCCTGTGCCCTTTGTAATTGGTGGGTCTTTAAACTAACCACTTGTTACGACGCATAGTGTGATTCTACGCGTCTACACCGCAATATTACATGCGTTAAAAAGACCACTCGCCCTACCTGGCATTCGCGCAGGCTTTTTTTTTCGCGCAACTGGCATGACTGTTGTAGAACACTCGATCGCCACTCAGAAGGCTTGGCGTTGATTTCCAATCGAAGCGAACGTGTTTATTATATATTTATCTGCATATATTTCGAATTGTCACTCAGCGACAACGCGCATTTATTGCTCACAACTAACGACGCCGACGCCAACAGCGGAATGTGTGCAAAGTGAGCTCTTCAAAGCTGTCGCATCAAAAGGGTAGCGGTAAGCGCGTTTAGCTGGTCCAATGGACGGCTACGCTGTTCCTTCTTAAGACCGTCACCCCATATTACCGCACTTCGGACCAAACATGCTCTTCGGCTCATCTCATGACTATGGGTGTATGGCCTCTCTAAATTTTATATTATTTCCTCAGTTTCTCGGCATAAAACACGTGCAATACCATCTGTCCACTCAAGCTGTCTGCCTGTACCTCTGTACCGCAATTTATCACGTTTTTGTTACATGAATAATCTGTTCTTTACCTGTTATAGTACATTGCGTCTTTATTACGTGATTCGCAATGATATAGGATAAATCCATATTACCAGAGGTAACAGAAATCTGATTGCGCTCTCGTTTGGTTTAAAATTCCCGGAATATTCAATACAACGTACGATCAAAGGTGAACGGAAAGGTTCAACTGCAAAATGAAAAAAAAAAAAAAAAGAATTGTGCAGTAAGCATTTGAGTTTAAGATGAAGGGTTTATTATCGCAGATGACGGGGCTATTTAAATCGATGCCATACACTTCAAGACCACGAAGCTTTTTGTTTAAAGCTGACATCGTTTGCATATTCCAAACGATTGCACATCAAACAGTTCATATATGTACAACGCCAACGAACAAACTGATTTCATTTCACTATCCACATATCCCATGAGAGCTAGAAGATACATGCGACGATAGGTTTCACAAATAAAAAAAAAAAAGAACAATCAGAGGGGGGCCTTATGCAATCGCATAAGAGGACTCGAAGGTTAAAGTCATTTTCCTTTTCGTCGCAGTCGATGCGTTGATCCCCCCCCACGCCTCCCTCCGAAAGCTTTCTGCACATAGCGTGGCGTTTCCCTGCCTCTGAGATCGGAGGCGTTGCAACCTTGCTGCACTGCACCTTCTTTTGCGAAGCCTCCGTGATCGTCGCTCGTTTCACCAAGCGACGAGGTAATGGGATGGCGTCATCTGGGGTAGTCAGATTGTGTGGCGTTACGTGACGTCATGATGGCGTCATGATGACGTCATGATGACGTCACAAATTTTGGCGATTTCTGACGTCATCACATGATTAATTTTCGCATTACTTTGTGTCGAAGCTGCTGACGCAGGGATGCCGGCAACGGTGAATTTTCGTGTTCGATAAGGCATCCAAGGCTTAAGCCTTTTGAAAAAGAAAACAGGAAGATACTAGCCTCGTCTTTTAGCACGCTCACCTGTCTGGAAAAAATTAAACCAGTTGAACAAAACAACTAAAAAGGGGGGATGAAAAATGTACCGTAAAATTTAACTGCCGTCTCTCTGAATTGGGAGTAGCCAATGAGCACGTCTATGCCTTGAACGACTTTTTTTTTTTAATTCTCTCGCGTGCCTTCTTTGATCGCCAGTTACTTGTTCCGGAAAATATTCGAATGCATACATTTTGACGGTGTGAATGAAAGTATGCCTCAAAGTTGAGTAGTTGATGCTCGATGTTCAAGCGACTCATAGCTGGATACAATGAGTAAGCCTTAATTATGAACTCTCAGGTTTCCACTCTTTAAATTGGATCTGTCTGTACTGGTCATTCAAAACTTCTTGAGCGCTATGGCTTAAACGAGCTCGATACTTTGTAAGGAATAATCAAGAAGTGAAGATCAGTCAAGTGTCATGGATAAATGTGTGATTATTTCGTGGCAGATACGGTTCTCAAAAGGGTACACGCGTACGCCTCATTAGTGAATGAGTCACGTTCCTTTGCTTTTAATTGGAGAAATGAATGTCAGGATACTTCAAGAGCAGTCGTTGATGGAAATTGTCAAAATTGCTGACTGGGCGAGTTGGCAATTCATGATACTTGAAATACGAGCACGTTAACAAAAAAAATAAATAAAAAATAAACAGGGACTTAAGCAGACAAGGACAAGCGCGTACTACCAACTGAATATTTATTCAGAAAGCTGTGACATTTATTTATTTATTTATTTATTTATTTATTTATTTATTTATTTATTTATTTATTTATTTATTAAACGATGCTGCTGATCCCATTCGAGATTATTGCAGGAGGAACACATATTAAAGTGTCACATACAAAAAGCCACAAAGCCGAGAACAAAACAAAAATTGAATAACACTGAAAACTGGTTAGTACAGGATTACTTGAGACGGCTGGCATAACTATACAACAGCGTCCGAAGAAAACCACAGCACCTTGAACACTAAAAAAATGAAAGTATTTCGCACGATAATGCACATTTTCAAATACTTACACATAAGCATGAAGAAAAAAAGAAAGACTCATTCAGTCGCAGCCGATACAATTAAGTACAGTAAAGCAAGTGCAGTATTACAACATCGAGCTCTTTCAACGTCAGACGAGCTCCTTAAAGCTATGGCGTTAAAAAAGCCACGCGATGGGCCGCAGCTACAACAGTGATCAGGCGCACACAAAAATGTGTGCATGCAAAATAACTTCCACTTCTTATGTGCCGCCTCCTACAATCTTGAGTGTAAGTCAGTAACCAGAACGACGCAGGCTTTACCATTTCTATCCCAACGCGCATTCTTACAGTTTGCATTGCGTTCACTTTTTCCACAATTTGATTCAACTTTCCCACTGTTGGGAGAATGTTCAACTATGAACTACTGGATTGCGGCTTCGCCACAAATTCCTGGCGAAACATTCCGATAACTCGGTAGCGCAAATACGGTCAAGTTCGGTTATTCCAGATGTTGTTAGAAGACGATGTGATCTGGTCGTTTTTCTTGAAACTTCTTGACACTCGGCTGATATGTCTACGTACAGCTAGAATAGAATAAAAATCAGACCCCGATCGTGAAAGTTGATAAAATCAAGAACGCTTCTCTGTAAAGAAAGCTTCCATGTGGGAGCTGGAACGCCTTTGATTATATGATTATATTTGTGTACGTCTGTATGTGTGTAAACACATGGGGCAGGACAAAGCAGCACGGCAAGACATATAGACTGTTTCTGGGTATGACCTACAAATAAATGAAACTCGAAAACAAAGTGGCCTCTCGATGAATGCGTAGCAGTTTTTTAAAGGCGAAGTTCTTATATACCTCATCAAACGTGAAAAATTAACCGTCGGTGCCATCTGCCTTTCGTGGCGCTGGTGTCAAGACGACTAATGCAAAAAAAATGATCATGTGATGACGTCTACATATGACGTCACTAAAACGTCGGATAACGTCCAGTTAGATGATGGCGTCATGGCATGACAACGTCGTATGGTCAAAAGAGTAAGGATCACGGAGGTAGTGAAAAATTTGGTGAAATGTAGAATCCTCGCAAAGACTCTGATTTTGAAGGCAGTGCAAAGCCACGTTAAGAGCAGAAAGCTTTCTATGGTGCGGGAAGAATCAATATATCGACTAAGAAGAAAAAGAACATGGCTTTCACGGTCGCGTTGTCTTAGTCGAATGCATTAACGACCCTGAGCCTGTTTTTTTTCTTTTTTTTTTGTCTTTTCTGTGTGTTCTAAACCCTGTCGTGTCATTCTTTGCTTTCTGTCGAACACCACTCACTGCAAAAAATCCCGAGTTTATTGAAAGAGCTGCATTGCGTGGACAAGTTTCGAGCATGGAGCTTCAGGAATTCTATGAGTGAAGAAAAAAAACCTTCACAGAACTGCCTCGATATCCACGAATCGAAAAGCGAAACGCTTTCTGCGCGAACTCTACCACATACTCAACGCCGACACCGTGTCTGCCTTCTCTTCTTCACGCGTCAAATCTTTCGAAGGAGCGTTCCACTTTTCAGATTTTAAGGTCGTTGTCGCGTAAGGTGTGAGAAACGAGTGTGACGTAAGATTGTCCTCTTAAGAAGAAATACAAAAGAATTACGTAAACACCGCGCTGAAACTGAAACTCTTTTTAAAAAGACAGATAAAGTGGCGAAAAACAAGCCATAAGAAATCAGAGAATCTGTGAAAGCCTTTCGTTCGAAAAAATATTTTTCTTAAGAGGGGCGTATCAACGAGATTCTTAGAAAAAAAAAGCATATAAGCTGTTTCGTTTCTTCTTGTTCACGAAGACCTGCTGTTGAGAAGAGAAGCGTAAAGTTCAAGAACAAGCGAAATCGCTGTTATAACTGCCTTCTTCCCCAACGCAAGGGAATTCTGCAGAGGCAAGACTAGAGCTGTTGCGTCTGCTTATGGTGATAGCGCTGTTAGTAAGCCACACCGTCATGCATACATGCCGTTTTAATACCAGACTGACATTAGCATTCCATTCAGACTCGCTTGAAAGTTCACAAACGCCGGCACTTTACCTTCTGTCTCATCTGACATGATCATAAATGATAAAACGCTGTTGGTCTTGCAAACTAGCTATTGTCTTTTTTAGCGCGATAGCGTTAAAGAGCTCCTTTCGTAGAAATTCCGGTGTCGGTGTCGTTCGTTCTGAGCGAAAAACTATCTTGTCCATGACCGACAAATCGAGAAAGACGCAAATGAAGTGAATAATAAAACTGAATTGGCCATGGGAAACAAAGGGTTCAGCGTTCAATGTGTTGATGATTGAGATAACTGTGTTGAGAAAAAGCTACTTCTTCGCGACGCAGACCTCTACATGGAGCCGAACGATACAAGTGGCTCTAACTGCATGTCACAATAAACAAGCTTCAGAATTACTCTACTCACGCAAACGGGTGTGAAATCAATCGCGTCACGAATAACGGAAATATTCGAATCGGTTGTACGACGACTATGAAATTTTTGTCTTCAGCACCGACTCTTAAACCAATGTTCGTGATACGAGCTTGCGATGTGTGTGTGAGAGAGTGATAAAATATCCGTTTCAATGGACGTACACTGTTTCAAAACACAATTACGGGCCATGCTGACTGAGAATATTAGGTTGGAAAAAAAAATTGGCCGCGTATCTGCGTGCTTCGCTGCAAATGTCGTCGAAAGACGATAGTATTCTGCCGGCCGTACTACATGAGCCCTCGTATCATCCGCGGCCACCCGTGATGCCTAAGACAACGCCTCCACTAGGTTCAATCGGCCGCATCTGGCTGGCATTGATAAAATAAAGGAGGCGCTGAGTGAGATATGGACGCCATCTGGCAGTGGCGTAAGGAAACATGAGCTTGTGCAGAACCCAGGGCCACTGCCAGGTGGCAGCACCATATTGTCACGTGGTCGTGACGTTGACGAAGGCAGCACGTCGATCAACTGATCATCGATCTAACAGAGCGCCCGCTTTTATACATCACGCGTCGAACATTCTAGCCTTATCACTAGTCATCGCGCAAGCTCTGGAATAATCTTGAGTTTTAGCGTGCTGTGCGAGATGATAACAAAACGATATACTATGAACGTGAAGCTTCTCGAACACTGAGGCGCGATCTGCGCCGAGCATTGCTCACAGTGTTTGTCGATTTAAACAGAGCACATCAAAATAACACACATGGCAATCATTGGTGGCAATATCGTCGACAGAGGGCTTTTTCGTGCATAGCGTCGCATTTTCAGCGCCGCCTGAGAAACACTAGGGTCTTTAGAATTACATATCTATTATTTTCTAGTAAAGGAACACACCACCTAATACTTACGCATTGATGGTGCGCCTCAGATATGCGTGATGTTTGCTTTATGATCGACAATGTTCACAAGTATGAATGCAGCTACCATTTCAAGATGGCTGGGCGTTCAGCAAGTGCTTAAACTTCGGCTGGGTTGCTGAATCGTGTGACAGACAGACAGACAGACAGACCAAAATTTATGCGTTCAAGTATCCCAAGAAAGACTATCATCTTAAAAAAAATCCACGCATCTCCACGAAGTGTATTATGACAAGTGGGCGAAGCTCTAGGTATTGTATGGGTGAGTTACGGTGTGTTACCCGTTCGTTGCCCCATATAATGTAAATTGAGTGATATAAAGTGACATAAAGTAACTAAAGAGTCGACGACAAAGCTAGGTCCTAAGATTTACAATGTCTGCTTTGAAGTCACCGACTGGTATAAGGGGTTTGTCGCTTGTAGGTGTTTTATATTGTTCTGTCACAATTATGATTGATATTAGTCTGTTGTTGAACCTTTATTGTGTCTCACGTATGTTTCGACTATACCGTATGCTACCCGAGCGTTGCCCCGTATAATGTACATTGAGTGACATAAAGTGACATAAAGAGTCGACGACAAAGCTAGGTCCTAAGATCCATAATGTCTACGTTGAAGTCGCCGACTAGTATAATCGGTTTGTGCTTGTAGATGTTTTATATTATTCTGTCACAATTAGGATTGATATTAGCCTATTGTTAAACCTTTTTTTCGTGTCTCAGATCTACGCATCTCCCCGTGATGGCCAACGGACACCGTGGACGGACAAGGCTCACCGATAAAATTTTTGGTTTGCGGCAGAATCGAACCCCGCCGTCTGCGTGGCAAGCAGGTGTTTTACCACATAGCCCCGCTATCTTTTGAAACTGCTTCGGAAAAAACAGCATATGAATATCAAGTAATCCAAGGAGTCTTCTAAACACATGTAATAATGCATGGCAGAAGCGTAGAATCGCGCCAGGCGTCAAAACATGTGAATCGCGCAACGAGTGGGTGTTTCAAAGGCCCACCCATTACAAAGCGCTCAGGCGTATTTAATCATCATGAGCTGCAGAAGCATCAACAAAGTGAGCAGCTGCGTAGGCTCGCGTAATTCCTTGCGGATGCGTAGAGGACCCTTCGCTGATTCGCAAAACGAAGAACTATGGCATAGTGGACACTTGAGTGTACTTGCAGTAGGCATTCTAGGATAGTTGGAAACGACCAATGTTACGCACACAGTCGTTCGTTTCTTTACGGCACGGTTGAGGCACGCACCGAGAACCGAAGCCAGGCTATCAATTAAGAAGGCGATGTGCAAGGGGCAGGATTACGCTATCACGTTCTACTCTTGAAGGTAAAGCTCAAACGTCTTCCAAGTGTCTGGGACGTAAATCCCAACCAACTATTATTATTTTGAGCCAATCGTTCTTACTTTTGAGCCAATCGCTATTATTATTTTGAGCCAGTCTGCTCTGGAGTCTGTCGTGGTTCTCGAGCCATTTTTCTTATACTGGTCGATTCCTTTAAGAGCAAGGCACTTTAAAAAGAAAAAAAAAAGGGGGGGGGGGGGGCAACCGGGATGCGAAACCAAATTGGAGTGGTTAGTAAAATGTAATAGTAGCACGTATTCCCAGGTGTCAGTACAAAAAGAAAATTATTGGTAATTTAAGTTGTACTCGCACATTGTGTTGTATTTCCACATCACTGTTTTTGAAACTATAAAAAAATACTTATGTGATCATTTCTTCGACGTAAATCGTGAGCGAAATGCGCACAAAAAAAAAAGATATACTGCATGAGGCTCACTGCGTCCGCCTCGTCCCTGATGGCATACTGTCTGCATCAAACAGACATACGCAAAGTACATCGACAACTCATTCCATGTCACAGACACGCAGGTCACAGCAAACGCTTGAGTGTTCTGTACATAGTATACGGTCGAGATTTATGCGCCCTCGTTGAATCCAAGTCATTATCGTCCTTGCGACGGCAGTCGCTTCCTAGCTTTGATGGCGCTCTGATGACCTGCAACCCGTTATCCTCACTCAACGGCCGATTGTTCGCATGTGTCGATGTGTTCTTCTTTTCCCATACTTTTTGCCTGTTCTGTCTGTCTTTCTCCAACATGGATCCAAAGCTTGCAGTCACTATATTGCTTATGAAGTTTGGCTGCGTCGTATGCCGCGGAACAGCAATCAAGGCATCAAGTGAAGACAGAGCGTGTGTTACATCCGCACCCATCGCTTCGGGTATCTGTCCCGTCTCTCTGTATTTTCTTGCCGCCATCGACTGTAAGAGCGATGCCCTCATTCCGCCGCTGTGGCAAATAGCATCGAGGGCTGAGCTGACGGCTTCCTCCTGTCACACCGTGGGTTATCGTCCGCAAATCCCGGATCGCAGTCAGCCTGTTTTGTTGCCCGACTGTTTAGCCCCTTTTTTGTTATTGATATTTCCTAGCTAAGACATACGTCTCTCTACCACTGTGGCCGACAGGCGATCGGTAGACTTCCGCAACCCAGTTTCACGTGATATACAGCGTCACGCGAGATACCAATCTGAAAGGGCGTCTCACGTCAGTAATGAGTTTCATAATAAAATGCTTTTGTCAGTGGGAAGTATCCTTCGAAAAAGTACCCGCACCCCGTCATTACCTTAACGAGTCAACAGATGGTCAGTACATGCAAATATATGGCGTGGTCGGATAGCATAAGAATTAACGTTATTTTCATTCATCTGTTTTGGTGAGTGTATAAAGAAAGTGTTAGGTGAAATAAAAGGTTACATAGACTTAGACTGTAATAAATTTGGTGAGCGTTCAAAGAGAAATACGCTCATCAGCCGCAGCTTAGTGGCACAGTCAAGTATACTCTAAGAATAACGATGTTCTAAGCGTTCTAAGAGTAACGATGCAAAAAGAGTAGCGATGTTCCAACAGTACGTAGATCTAAAGCGGTAGTATTACTAAAGATGTATTGAACATAGACAAGGTGCAAAAAATAACTGATGTTACACGCTCTCTCGCGGGCATACCAAAAATTGATAAGTGGTTTTCATATCCCTATTACTGTCAAACCTCATAGCTTGCAACCCCATACGTGCTGTAAAACAGACAACGTTAACCTGACGTATGGAGATTGTTATCGATGTAAACTGCGAAAGGAGAGCCAATAGTTGGAATGAATAAACACCAGGGATAGAAGTTTTATAGCAGCTTGAGCTTTAATACTGTTCTAGGTAAAAGTAACTGTGGGGAAAAAATAGCGGAAATAAGCGTGTATTCGTTTTTTTTTTCGCATATGCCACGGAGAAAAAAAATGTTGCCCCACAACTCGTATTTTCTCGCATGAATTGACATTTAATCAGGAATACTTCAAAGGCTGCTAGGTTTTGAGTGATGTGTCAGGCTGACACATCACTGAAACCATGGAGCTATCAGTGGTTGCAGTTCAGTAAGGAATTTTTTTTTTCGAAATACGTGACTCACACGATGTATTTTTATCAATAACTTTAAAAAAGATCTTGCGGCTGGAGGTCAAGGCACGTCACTCCTCCGTAACTGAAGCATCTGATGAATAAGTATTGGCATGGTGTATGACGCTACTACATTGAAATATCTATTAGTAGACGTGAGTATCAGCGTAAGCCAACTTGAGAGTGGTATTAAGTATATTAGTAATCAGAAGATAAGCAGATAGAACCACACGACCGCAACAACATTAGATATCACCGCGACTCACTCAAGAAGCATATATTGCACTTGGGGCTCACTCGGACTGAAACTCACCAAAATTATACTTACCCGGTTGCACACAGACTCAGACCCAAGGCTTAAACTGAGTGAGAGTAAGTCGACTCATGAGTGAGTTTGCCGACCTATAGTGTCAGCAGACTCAGTAAACGAAAACATTTTGTTTTGATATCTATTTGTAAATTAGCCACCTTTGTGTTTATGCACATTTCCATTCCCATTTCTCATAGCCCCAGCATGGCGTAGCCAACCAGATATGTGGCTGGTGAACCTTCCAGGATTTTTTCTTTTGTTTCCTTCCTTCCTTCTTCCTTTAGTCTTCGCACAATAAAAATACAGCGTCGTAAAAAAAACGCTGTATGGTCTCTATGGTTTATACGAAAAATTGTAATTATGCCATGGTTTCATGCAGTAGTAGATTATACACCTACCAAAATGTGCGAACTTGCAGAAGAAAAAAAAAAAAACAGAAGGAGAGCGCACCGTAGTTATCGTGCTATATCTGGAAATTTAACGCTTTTAGTCCCGAATTAACTATTTTCAATGTAAGCAACTAGTTTTTACATTTTGAGATGCTCATGATCGTGGTAGTCCAAAAAAAAAAACTGAAAAACTTTCTGCTCACACTTGTCAGTGAAGAGCAATAATTGTGCCAAATTATCTAATAAATAATTATTATTTAATAATAATTCCACATTTTTTACTTCATTTCTTACTTAAAATGCTATTTAGATAGGATAGCGTAATGTCCACTAGCCAAAACCCAAATTTCCGGCAAAGAACTAAAATAAATGCCCTATCTCAGCACGCTGAAAGAAGGCGCTACCTCAGTGAAATGCGCGAACAGCACGACCGCCTCTGTAATTTCCTTGTTGAGACGTGACCTCTCTTTATCGTGTGTACCATGTTGACACCACAAGTAGGGCAGATGCTAAATACGGGCTCTTCAGGAAGAACAAAGCTTTATCTTTACCAGATGCTTGCTGACTGACCTACATAATTTGTGATTACAATTGAAATCACTGGGACTGAAAGGACTTCAGCCAATGTAAGAGCGTCCCCGGAGCAAGACGTCTACTTCGACATAGTGCGTGGGAGTCGGGAGGCGTAGCTGTAACGCCGACGAACGGGCGTATTGCCGACTGCGAGGTACGTCACTCGTTCTAGCTTCGGGAGTTAATTGGGTCTTTCGTGTTAGGTGTGTGCTAATCCCGGGATTAGAGCTTGTACAGCGGGGGAGTAAATTACTACGCCTGCGTTGTATCTATATAATGGCGCCATGCTGTGAGCGAAGGCCAGAGTTGCGTACAAGGTTCGTTTCGACATCGGCGTTCTTCCGAGTGAACCTGAACTGAGTGTTATTAACACAGCTCAGTTTTTCTGAAGCGTTTACTGGGAAATTGCATTTGCGATTGACATGCCCAGCTTTTCGAAATTGACTTGCGGCCTCCTAAGTAAGCGATTATTCTGCAGCGATTTTATTTAAAGACGTTCTTGCTACTTGCTAATCCGAGAAGGGACAGTTTTTGTAGGGGCGAAGCTCCTTAGGGTGTGGGTCTGTCCCTCCTCTGTAGTAGTAGTCGTAGTAGTAGTAGTAGTAGTAGTAGTAGTAGTAGTAGTAATAGTAGTGGTAGTAGTAGTAGTGGTAGGTAGGTAGGTAGGTAGGTAGGTAGGTAGGTAGGTAGGTAGGTAGGTAGGTAGGTAGGTAGGTAGGTAGGTAGGTAGGTAGGTAGGTACGTAGGTAGGTGGGTACGTAGGTAGGTGGGTAGGTAGGTAGGTAGGTAGGTAGGTAGGTAGGTAGGTAGCCACGTATAGTGTAATGTACCCACTCCACGTGATAAAGATGACGATGACGCAGTATAGTAGAATGTACCCACTACACGTGATAACGATGAAGTATAAGGGCGTTCCAGTAGAGTGGAATGTACCCACTACACGTGATAACGATGACGATGACGCTGATGACCATGAAGTATAAGCGCTTTCAGACCACACATTTTCTTTCTGCCATGGATGAAAACGACTGAGCTTCGCCCACTCATCATCATTCACTTCGTGGATATGGTGTGATTTTTTGCTGAATATTTCAGGAAGCGGTGCGATTGCCGAAATTCCAAAATTTGCATAAATTTGGGTATATCTGGCGAGTTAATAACGAAAAACTGGCGAATTTTTGTAGTTTGCATGCTTAATTTACTGGACGGTAATAGCTTCAAGAACGTTGGTTGGTTGGTTGGTTCCTTAGTGGTCTGGCGCAACCCACCTCGGGGGATAGGCCATGAATCGGACGGTGTCTTGCTTAATAAACAAATTCACATTACTGGAGGAAAGGGTTGAAAAAGAACGTTTGAGGTTAGAAAACTCAAAAGGATGATATGAATGACAATGGGCCACTCGCGCAAAGGTGCCCAATGGAAGCTCGAGGACGAGAAAGACGAAGTTGAGAAATAGAACAGCTAGCCGAGCGTACGGGCATTGTGTCTGTGTCTCCTTTACAATGGCGCGATAGACGAAAATGAAGTATTGCGCCCACGCTTCCTCGTCCATGGCACCCGCCAACGTGCAGCTCCCAACGGCCTTGCCTGGCAGGGCTATCGAAAATGACTAGTTGCCATCGACTACCTTCGCGATGCCGACAAAGCATGGCCTTCCTACGGAGGTGTTAGCAAAGATCTTGCCTGAATGTTTTGAAGGTGATGTTCCTTTTTCGCCCGCTGTCGCATGCCTGTGACCTCCTAGCTAACAACCTACTGTCAGCCGCAGATGGGAGCTGTGAGACGCACAACCTCGACGGTGCAGCTCGGGTCCCCAGCCCCACACCCTTCCTCCGTGACCGAGTTCATGAAGGGTATGGTGCAGCTGTGCCCTTTACCCGTGTGCCCTCTCACGACGTCGATCTCAACACGGCCAAAGCGGCTATATGCAACCATTTGCGAGCCGTCGCATTACGGTCAACACTGTCGCGCGACCAGTGCTAGTCGCAGCTGTGAACGACGCTTAACTCCGCTTGTCCTACACTGCGCTGACACTGAGTAGCATTGGCGAGATTTCTTAAGGGAACCGGGTTAGCGAATATACTAAAAAAAAAGAAAGATTCTCATTTTTCCCCAAATATGAAGTAGACTGTTTTCTCCATATTTTCGAGCATTACCACCCTTCATCCTGCTGATTCTTTACCAACTTATAAAAAGGATCTGAAAGCAATCAGACCGATGGCATGACCCTTTTTCTAGATGCTGTTTTCGTAGTATTCTTTCATCGCAAGTCGTCAGAAAGCATGGAGTTTCTCTGTTTCAAGGTGAATGGAAAAGTCCTCTAGAAACAATGTTTTAGTTGTTAGCCGAGACTGAATAAATAAGTAAAAAAAACATGGTTGATCCCTCCGTCATAGGAATCGGTATAACACGAAAGTGAAACGTGTCCTTACAGAAGTAGTCGAATGTTTACTGCACATTGATATAAGAGAGCTTGCACAATGTCTATTGGTGTGTTGACAGTTATAGCACCCTTTAACTTGGATGCATCCACGTTGACGCTTGATGGTACAGCTGTATCGCGACGACTAACGTCTATGATGAATGATTAAAGAAACCCTTGGGGTCATAGATGCTTGTGGTAGCTGTACGGTGAGAGCTATAGTGAGAGCGGAGTCATTGAAAGCGGTGTGACAGCCAAAGAGCGTCAATGATTGGGCGCCGAACTAGGCCTAAGGTCGCCTACTCGCGGCATGTTAGAGTTATTGAACAACGCTGCCCGATCAGAGGGAAACGCAAATCGCGTCGTGTCTTCCCCGTTGGCCGGCTGCGATTTTTTGCGGGGCGAGCTAGGAACATGGCATGCCACGCGACGCACTCGCGCGTCGCACAGCTATTAAATGCGAATGCATTTCATAGTCGGGCTATGTCAGGCATCCGGCGTTGTCCGGCGTTGACCAGCGTTGTCCGCGGAGGAGGAGGAGGAGGATAGGTTGAGGAGGTAAGCGCCGGCAGGTGTTAGATGTGAAGCATCTTATGGCGAAGCTTAATCCGGTGGTGGTGGTGGGCGGCGTGACCACCCATACTGCGCATGCGCAAGCCCTTTAAAAAAATATAAATAAAAAACCTCCTCTCTCCCTCCTCTAGGCATCCCTCCCCGCGGCAACCACACCCTCACTGCGCATGCGCCTCCCCTCCTCTCTCCCCTCCTACGCTCCCCCCTCTCTCTCCTCTAGGCATCCCTCCCCGCGCTCCCACTGCGCATGCGCGTCCCCCCTCTCTCTCCTCTAATACGCTCCCCCCTCCCTCCTCTAGGCATCCCACAGCGTCCACACCCCCCACTGCGCATGCGCGTCCCCCCCCTCTCCTCTCCTACGCTACCCCCCCTCTCTCGCCTCGCGACGCCGACGCAGGCAGCGTCTGCTAGCGAGTTTCTTGGTCGAAAAAACCGACTGCTCGCGCTGCACAACCGTTCACTGTCCATCCCGTATATATGGCAATGAATCTTGACCTCCAAGGTGGTGCCGGTGGGAGATTACTCCTGTGCGTTGTTGAACAATAAAAATTCGCAGCGTGCGCGTTAACTAAAAGCCGACTGCGGGTCTCTGTGTCCAGTCGGAGTCTTCTGTCTCTCATTGCCCATTAGCAGCGATTGGCATGTTCCAGTAGGAAACACCGCTCCATCGCTGCGTGGTTTACGCATCTCCAGTTTTAAATGCGAATGCATTTCAAGTGCGTGAGGGCGCTCGCATCGCGGGAGCTCGGCGGAGCTATATATGAAAAAAAATTTAAAAAAATTAAAAGAAAAAAAGGAAAAAAGAACAAAAAAGAATAAAAAAAATAAATAAATGAAGAAGAAAAAAACAGAACAAAAGCAAAAAAAAAAAGAAACAGGCGCTGCGCCGTGCTCCCGACCGGGCTGCAGAAATTAGGCGCCTTTTCCTTCTTCGAACCACAACCACCATATATAAATGGAGTGAAGCGCGCGCGAAATGCATTCGCATTTCCTCACGATTCCCTTTGGGGAGGTGGGGGGCATTTTTACTTTTTTTTGGTATGGACGGATGCTACGAGTGTGGATGCTAGGGGTATGGTCGCCACCTGGCAGTGTGTTAATGCGTCGGCAAAATTGCACGTTTACTATTCGAAACACGCCGAATGGGACGGACGCGGAGAAACAACGCTGTGAAGAAACTAATCGTGCATTTCACGGTCATAATGCATTACCTCTCTTAGCAAGAGCACTGTGGGATGACAGTGGTAGATATAAAAGGCTTGTTTTTAAAGCCTACAAAGTATGTGACCGTGGCGCAGTGGATAGCGTGCCCGGCATCTCTTGTCGTGGACCTAGAGGTCGTAGGTTCGACTCCCGTTGACGTAACTTTTTTTTCTTTGTCTTCTGATCATGTGTATTTTTTCGACATTTCCGTGACGGAAATACGTCACTCAAATCTTGGTGGACCCCGGCATAAAACACTTTCGTGTTAAAAAATGCTGGCAAGGGAAAAGGGTGATATTTAAGTTATATATTTTGAGCTGTCTACTCCCAAAACAACATTTTCGTCATGGAGGTGCGATTATTTTCAAAATGACCAAAGATAGCGCACTATTGTTTGGGTACGTACTAAAATGTTCTGTGGCAGTGTACTGATCTTAAATTGAGGCTGTGGAAGGTTATTTATTTTTCCTGGTGAGGAAATATAGAAAGAATTCTGACATGATAGGTTCAAAAATTCTAATATTTGTTTGTACTACAAAAGAAATTTAGTTCATTATATATAATACAAAGCCCTAAACAATATGATATAAAGGTCTGGCCGCTATCTCTATAGGTTGCTCGAAAAAGTTTGCCACAATATTAAAAAAAAAACAAGAAAAACATGGGATGCATTGGATTTGCCTTGTTTCCTTAAACCTCGAAGCAAGAAAGAAAATACCCATAAAATATGTAGACCGGGAAGACTGCATCTAGAAAAACGGTTTTTTGATTGTCAATGCTTGTCTCCCTTCCCTGTTAGTCCCGAAACGCCGCTGTAATATCTGTAGTGGTATCTCTTGCAACTGGAAGCAGAGCGCCGTGGTGTGTGTCCTTTCTTCTCCCTGTCTTGTAGCGCTGTTTTCTACTAGAAATCATGAACCAACCAGCCCAAATGCGTACCCTATTGGAAGCAGAGCGCTACCCTTAAACTGACGCAGTAACAGACACTTGTCACATATCCAACAAAGGTAAACCTAACGACAGCGTTGTAGGCAACGTCTCGAGAATTCTTCGAACGGACGAATTTGTCAATATTATGGATAAGGTAGGCGCTTCAGTTTCACGCCGTGTCTGTTGTTTGCGCCTTCCCAGATGCAACTGAGTAGACATACGAAACTCTACCCATGTGTCCCTGTTGTTTCTCTATGTTCATGCTTTCTCAGGTTTTCTGCTTTAAATATAAATACAAGTTCAACCAACTGTAGAGACCGCCCTAGCACTTTGGCATGTGGCTGTCGAATTTCGTTCCTTTCTTTATTTATTTTTTGGAAGAGCGTCGGTGCATGACGCTTCTACATCTAAAGAAAAACCCCGAGAAAAAGCACAAACTACAGCGATGTCCAAGCTGTTCTGCATGTTTCCTTGATGGCTTATAGGAAAAAAGAAGCGAACGTGCGCGGTACTTATGCTTTGTGTTCTCATGCCAGCTGCCCAAGCGGACACCTTCTCAGTGCCGTGTCATGACTGTCTTTTCTCTAAATATCCTTACTAGCTTCGTATTCAACCAGCCCGTCTTAGCGCTAATGTTGGGAAGCAGCAATGAATATTCTGAAAGAGGCAATTTTATGGTGCCGCATTTCCGCGGGTGATCGCATTTTCTTTTCTTTAAGATGAAAAATCTGTTATCGGTTTAACAAAAAGCCGACATCAATTTTCACATTACGATTGCCCTGATGAGATAAAGCGCTTGAATGTTATTAAATATATCATCTTTCACTAACGCGAGTATCCCATGGCGGCATGGTCGCCAATACGTCCTCAGCTAACGGCGAATCTAACGTGGAACAACAGCTTAGTTGAACAAAGCTAATTTCACCTATGATGCATAGAATATTTGCCGAAACGGGCGTTTCTACAAAGCAAGAAAATAAAGGCTGATCCATAGACTGTAAGAAGGGCAGCGTCTGATTGTCTGCGCTAAGCTGAAACAACGATACTGGGGAAAGGAAAATAGAGAAACAGCTGCAGATAATTTCCTTTGGCTCTGTGTTCAGATAAATGAGTGCACCAAATTCACTCTGTTACTTCCTCGGTAATTTAGGTGTCAATTCAACGACCTTCCTCTCAGTGATAAGCAGTAAAAGCAGTGCAGCTACCAAGCCGCACCTGTGGAGCTCACCTTCTGTTTTATAAGCAAATGCCTCCACATTACAAAGCTTTATCGAGATTGATCTTCGGAAATCTATTGCTGCTACAACTGCCCACACGTTTCCACTGAAGACTTGGGGCAAGTGTTACTGCATTTACGTAACTTCAACACGCGCCTATGATTACATCTCAGCCGTTTAAACGTCTGCATAGCAACCACCCCAATATGCGCAGCGCCTGTTATACGTTATATTCCTGAAAGAACTTAATAAACGCAATCAAGTTCTAGTCAGCTGTTAAACTACTTTATGCGTCTTGAAATTTCTGTATTAGTTCGTGAAGTCGCCGTAGTAAAGTGGTCAGGGTACCGCAGTTCAAAATATACATTGGTCGAGTAGAGTGTCCCGAGCATAATATAGCTTATGTTAAGATGTATTAAAAATGTCAAATGTATTACTCGAGGGCACTTGGTGACGGCGTCCGTAAATGCAAGCTTGCAATAATTACTATAGAAGCGGAAATTAAACCAGTTTTCAGTCTAGTTCATTAGATAAGACGACTCCTACATTAACTAATGGACATCGCACATGTTTTAGTAATTTAAAGAAGTTGCCGACTTTCTGTCTCTGTTATAAACAGATTCTTCAAAGAAAAAAATACGGCAGTTGCAAGCTTCATTGAAATCATTGCATAAAACTGGAGCTCCGCAATGCTTAAACAGTTGTGAGGTACAGTTCTAGCTCCTTGTTTCGATATGTCTGATTTAAATAAAGTGGATTGTTCAATGAAAGTGACTGCTTGGTAAGCAAGTACTATAGGCTGGATTGCAGACAGCGCGCACAAATATACGCAGAGATCGCTTGGAGCTTTCTATATAATTAAAGGAGCGCTGATCAACAGCATAGCTTGTAATTTAACGTAGCCGCCAACAAATGAGCTGGCGACAAGCGAGACATTCGTTAAAACTGTCTTTCAGTCTTCTAGTTAAATATCTGCGCAGAGTACACACTAACAGTGAACCTACGAACAGATAAATTCTCCCTGTCAGAGAGACACTGCCAGCAAATGAGCCCGTCGCTCTGTCACGCCGAAGTGGGAGGAGTTGGTTCGAGAACAGTGTTTAATTAAACCATATAAAGATTTCGATTAAAGGTTTAACGCATCCATGAGTGGTTGCACGAAGCGTCACAAGATGTCGACAATGGGGACTTTTAGCTCGTACGTATACTTTTTAACGTTACCGTGTTACCGGAATACCGCTTTGCGTTCACCGTGTTACTGGAACGCATGTTTTAGAAAAGTTATAGCTCCCCATGCGTAAACGTTTACGTACGTACGTAAATGTAGGCCTATACCTTTCCGTTTGCATAAACCACTAAATGGGCATAATAACTGAATTTAAACTATATCTGATTTATATAAGATTGAATCATCGCTGCGGCAAAATCAAGAGAGGTTTTTAGCATGCCTAGTATCCCGGTATAAGCAAAGGGGTGCAAAAATACCGGTTTACCAGACGATGGTGTCGACATCGTGTAACGCTTCCTGCAACCATAGTCATGGACACGTTTGTTATCGACTAGAGTTTATGAGGGAAAAATGATTAAAAAGGCATCTCATTCGTAATTGTGCCGCTGCAAGACATTTACAAAAGAAGTAGAATGCAGGATATTTCTGAAACAACAACAATTTTGTGCTTGCCTGGTTCATCTTGATTCCCCTAGATGGCGCCACATATCCAGCCTGTCGAGGTCTTTAGGCCTCTCACATTTACGGCTTCGGTATCCTAGGTCACTCTAGATTCGGTAAGCCAGCTGAAATAAGGTGATCGCAATAAGGTGTTAGTTTGCGCTCATCCTGTGCGTATTTTTTTCGTGCATTCTTTATGCTTGAGCTGCTCGCTGCACGTTTAGATCTGCTTGCCGTTCTTCGAGTGACAATCAATTTGTTTCTACCGCATTCATTGCTTCACCCTTGCGTCGAAACTGTGATTGTTGTTAAGGGGAATAATACAAGATTTTGCTGATCAACATCGTAAATTGCTGCCCAAGCATACTTGCGGTCGTCTGACTTCTTGATCTGCTAACTCCGGTTTTCTACGGAGCAGCAGTGAGAGACAGCGCAACGATGCCAAAGAGCGGCTGAAGGTGCTTACTGCATCGTTGTACCCAGTGTGCATCGAAGGACAATCAATTGCGTAAAAGAACAGCCACAGATTCCTAGGTGTCATCGTGGATCGCGACCTAACCTGGAGTCCGCACGTATCACATCTGAAGAGAAAGCTCATTTGGATTGAGAATGTATTTAAGTTCGCTGCCGGAAAATCATGGGGCCCATCTGTGTGCTCAATGCTGCAGCTGTACACAGGCCTCTTTCTCGGATTTCTCCGCTACAGCCTTCCTGTACTATCCAACACGTGCAAGTCTAACATCCGTGCACTACAGAGCGTGCAAGCCCAAGCACTTCGGACATGTCTTGGCCTTCCAAGATGCTCATCGACAGTTGCAACTATCGCTATTGCACAAGAACAGCCGGTCACAACTCATATCGTTGTAGAGACGCTGAGAGCGCACATTCGGCATTTATCACGGCTACCGTCACATCATTTAGCGTGTTTGCCAGCGCAGAGGCCCCATGCTTCGTTCTGCGGTATTGTGACGAAACACCACGACATATTACCGCCTGGCTTCAAACCTGCGATGCGCCCGGCATCTGCGTTGTGGAGTCTCCATCAACCTGACGTGTGCTTATTGGTTCCTGGAATTGTTAAGAAGGCACGAATGTCACCACTAGCCCTGAAGCAGTTGTCTTTGCGTCTGTTGGACGAAATGTACTTGAACCGCATGCATGTTTACACTGATGGCTCCACTAATTCCAACAGCTCTACTGGAGCAGTGGTTGTTCCATCTGATAACGTGTTGTTGCGGTTCAAGTTTTCTCACATCACGACGTCGACAGCAGCGGAACTCGCAGCGCTTCAAGGTGCGGTCAAGTACATTCTACAGCAGCCACCTAATCAATGGGCCGTCTTTTGCGACTCGAGGTCAGCCTTACAAACACTACGCTTTGCTTTACGGCACGGATTACACGAACAGTTGGTGTATGAGATAAGGCACGACTACCACCAAGCGCTTGAAGGAGGACATGATATTATATTTCAGTGGTTGCCGAGTCATTGTGGAATTGTCGGCAATGACCGCGCGGATGAAGCTGCACGATCGGCGCTTGACCAAGACCTTCGGACACCCATACCATTCCTGAGAACGGACGCCGCGCGGCGACTGCAATCACTTGCTCGCCGTATCACGCTTCTACAATGGAATACGCAGGGTTTTGCCAACGAACGCCTGTATTCGATTGACCCAAATTTGCAACTTCGTTTGCCATCCGAGCTCCCACGACGCGATGCAACCTTACTGTGTCGCATGTGGTTGGGCGTGGCATTCACGAATGCGTATTCGTGTCTCATTGTAATGGCCAGCAGTGCGGCATGCGACTTTTGCGCCTGCGAGGAGACGCTGGAGCACATTCTATGCCACTGCCCATCATACAAGGCTCAACTACGTGTATTGGAAGCCAAGCTCCGTCACCTGGATCCAAGACCACTGACCGAAAAGAAGATCTTGGGACCTTGGCCTACGGTTTCGCATATGCGCAAGGCCACGAAAGCACTCTTGTGCTTCTTGAGGACCACCGGACTTCACGAGCGCCTGTGAACGAACACCGCGAGTTCGTGTTGTGTAGTGTCAAGCTAACTGTGCAGCCATCTCTTTCTCAATCTTCTTCTTTCTTCTCTATCATTTCCTTTCTATTATTCCCCCTTTCCCCACCCCACGTGTAGGGTAGCCAACCGAGCCAAAGCTTGGTTAACTTCCCTGCCTTTCCTCTTCGTTTCTCTCTCTCTCACTTCGTGATGTAGGTTTTCCCTCTTAAATTGGGGGGCACACATAAGCGACAGCTTATTGGCGCAGCGCCGAAGCGTAACTGTTCACGGGCCTTACTAAAGCACGCCAGTGATAAATTACACAGACTAATAGACCCTTTAGAAAATTCAGCGTCACCTATCGAATGAAACCGAAAACATGTTTTTCCGCCATGTTTTGTTCACCCACGGCGATGCGCGCAGCTGATACGAGTACGCGATAATCGCAGCAGTCAGTTCTGACTCGCTGCAATCCCTGCAGCGGAATCGTTATTGATTGCTCAACAGGCCCAAGGCAGTTTACAACGGACTCTACCAATACCGCTATTCCACCTTTTGCTGTGACTGTGCGGCGGGCTCGCGCAGGCCTGGCGTTTCTGTTAGTAATCTGCCACTGACCTACGATGTTTCCTGCCTTTTCTGATGAAAGCGAAAAGAGCATTATGATGATTCTAAATATTTGGAAACTTTGAATTGGCTAGAATCTGTGTCTTTGGCTCGCTGCCCCCCCCCCCCCCCTCCCTTTCAAGGCTAGACCCAGGTATTCCTATAGAAAAAATGCATTTACGTCACTGTATTTTGTGGCAAACAGAGTCCAGACGTATCGAGCGTCTGCATTTATATTGAAGAAGGACAAGTTCACGTTTTACTTTAGCGGTCGCTTTAAATTCCAGATTCCGGCATTGCTGCCCGAGCGCTATCTCGCGTCGCCGGGCTATTTTTGGCAAAGCCAGAGAGGTTTGAAGCCCATTAAATACTGCGAAGGTGGCAGGACACACTGGTTGCACAGAACTCGAAAACTTCGAATACGGAATACTGTTTCTAAGCCGCTTAGCGAAGGAGGGCGTTCTGCAGCGCTTTGGAAGCAATATAAAAGAATTGCTGCAATCGTTGATTCGCGATTCAACCGAATTACGGGTAATGCGGCCCCGGGTCTGGGATTTGCGAAGCATGCTCCATGTCACGACGAAAGCGTTAGAACGAGCTTCAAGATCATAGAATGAAGAAGTGTAAGCACGTAGCTGCCGCTCGATGCGTACTAAACGAATATTACCGTCAGAGTGAGCTACACGAAAAATTGGGGGGACCCTTAAGCTTCGCCTTTAAGAGCTGAACGCGATAGAGATATCCTGTTTCTAGTGGGTGTTTCAGCCACTCAGTCCATACCTTTTATTGTATGATGTTACTTGAGTAGTTTCAATTGTGGATTACTACAATGTAATCTATGAAGTTTAAAGTGGCTTGTACCAGTGAAGCTTTCGCATATGGCTTCATTCTGTGTAATGGGTAGCATGCTTTAAACCACGAGAAATTATGCGCGTTAGATGCTTTCGAACTTGCTATGCACCCACTACGTGGTCTTAAGGGAATACGCGCAGTCATGTCTGTGCCTTTTGTAATGAGTGGCCGGTTTTTAACACGTGGAATTCACGTGTTGTAACGCCCGATGGCAATGTACGCTTGTACCACGCACTATTATTGCGATATTACATGTTGTATTGTAAAGCCTGTATACAAGACGCGTGCGTTTGTAAAGCATGAAAGTTATTTTCACTGCATTTCCAAGCAGAGGAAGTTATTTTTGCTTTATTTCCAAGCAGACGCGTGGCTGTGTGGCAGACCACCTGCTTGCCACGGAAACGACCTAGGTTCGATCCTCACTCAGACCCGAAAAATTTCATTATTTATTTTATTTGCACCTTTCTCGATTTTTGCGTCATGGACAAGATGATGATTTTTCGCTCACAACCAACGACGCCGACGCCGGAATTTCTGCTAAACGAGCTCTTTAACGTTATCGCATTAACGAAATCTAATCTTGGCACTAACGGCCGCGGCGGTCGCATTTCGATGGAGACCAAATGGTAGAGGCCCGAGTACTGTGCGATGTCAGTGCACGTTAAAGAACACCAGATGGTCAAAATTTTCGGAGCCCTCCACTACGGCGTCTCTCATAATCATGTCGTGGTTTCGGGACGTGAAATCCCGGATATTATTAATATTGGCACTAATTCGGGCAAAGCTTGGCACAGCGAAGCAGAGGCCCGCCACCCCTGGTACACGCCGTCGACCGACACGTCTACCTTCGAGATGCGTGGCTTCCTTCTCGGAAGTACGCACTCTCTCACGACGCCCCATGACTGTATGAACGGGCGCAGCCATGCTATGCACTTTAGAGCAGAGGTTGTCTCCGTCGGTGGGCGTGGCCTACTTGCTTCCTCTTTATTTCTGTCTTTTATTCTTGCTCTCTACTTCTTTCTCTCGCTCTCATTGATACTCTCCCCGTCGCTCTTTCTTTTTCTTTTTCCATTTCTTTCTCTCTGTTTATCTCTTTCAAATTCTTTCTGTGCTACGCTTTACTCTCTACCCCCCTTTTTTCCCTTCCTCCTCGCCATCACATCTCTCCTCCTCACACTTACTTCCCTTTCCCACCCTTGCTACATTATACTATTCAAGGCTACGCTATGCGTTGCTAGCGTGCCTGGATAGCTGAGTGCCTAATACGATCGCCTTCTGACGGAGGGCAGGCGGGTTCGAATCCCGCCTCGTGAACGGTTTTTCAAGAGAACAGACTTTTGGGCTAGTTGCTTTGTTACGTTCATTGAAGCCATAGCGCTGATAAGACAGGGACCACAGAAAGAGGACGGGACGTCCTGTCCTCTTTCTGTGGTCCTTGTCTAATCAGCGCTATGGCTTCAATGAAAGAGTTTTTCGTCGGCAAGAATTTTTCTCTTTGCCTTCTTTACATCTTTCTACCGTGTCTCTGTTTTTTTCTCTCTCTTTTCCTTTCTCTCTCTCTCTCTCTCTGCACTCGTTCTCTCAGGCATCAGGGTTATTACAGACCACGCCGTAGCGGTGAGTGGAGGGTTTTCCGAAGTTCTGTGGCACGTACTCGTTCATGATGATGATATTCTCGTGGCGGTGGTCGACACTTTACGGCTTGATTGAACAGCTTGGATATCTAGAATTTCTCATTGTTGAGATTGAAATTGACAATTTTTGATGGTCTAGGTTCAGTCGAGCGTTTAATTCAATGTCCAGATAAAGATGCAGCTGCTGTTAGGCTTTTGACATCGGATCGAGGCCTAAAGGGAGGAGGGGGGGATGATAGCTCCACCCTGCTATCCCCCCCGTAAGTTATGCCTCTCTATAAATGAAAAAATACTGACCAGTTTACACAATTATGCAGCAGCGTTATGCCTCCACGTACCTGACACCGCCAGATAAAGTGAACTTTTGTTGTGCCTTTTACTAAGCGACTGCTACTGTACTGCTCATCTGTCAGTTTTATTTTGAGGAACAGGCATTGTATCCACATATCAATAAAACAAAATAAACGAAAGAGAAATCCAATAAAAGCTTGTTAATTCAGATTTCACGGGACCGGAAAAGCACTCCGAATTAACCGAACGCCGCGTTGTTGAAAGTGTCAAGAAAACAATACATATTGTTTACATCAATGCATTTTCCTTTCCTTGAGGAATATGTGAATGCAGTAATTATTTTGCATAAGACCAGCGCGAAACCCGCAATTTTCGTCATTGGCGACTTCGTTCACAAAGAACGAAAACAAGAACAGCGTTCAAGGCCGCTCCGGCCGTCCGCGAACGCCATTTTTGTTCCTTTGTCTCGCACATTTGCGGTGCTAGAATCGTCCGAATGATCCGGTTCAGGGCCAAATATGACCGAAATAACGAGAGTTTCATGCCATTCAACAATGTGTATGCTGGCCGGAACTAGATCACACATCCGAATTATCAGAATTTCTGGATGAACGAGTGTCAAATTAACGATCTTTTATCGTATATCTACGTATTTCATTTAGCGTATATTCACGTATTTCCACGTACCCACTCATTACCTCTACAAAAAGTTGAATTGGCATCATGCGTGCTTTAACTACCGTTTCTAAAAAAATGTAGATAACGCATTTTCCCAGTTACCAGAAGAGTATAACGTTAGCACAATACCAGCAAAGCCGAAAGAAAAATAAAAACGATAACATTGCCGCTTCGCGCACTCTATGCCCTACTTCTGCAGCAATCTCTTCAGGCACGGCGTAAATCTTACTCTTGTCTTTGTTGTCCTTTCGTGGGATCGTGTCATCTCCACTTTTCATGAAATCCCCGAGTGAAATCGCTGACTGTCACGAGTAAGCAATCTTCCGTCACTGAGTAAAAGGAAAGCTTTTTCTTTATTTTTTTTATTTTACGCATGGCGTGTGTTCGTTTTGCCCATCTGTTTGCAAGGGGGTGCCATTGTGGAATGCACAAAGCCTCGTAAGATGAGATTGGGGCCGTTCATCATGCCTACGTCTAGGAAAAAAAAGCAAGAAATCAAAACCATGTTTTGTTGATCGTAAGCTTCGCCCGCAACCTTTTTTAGAAAGTGGTTTGTGCTTTTGAAGGTGCTCAGGCCCCCCTATTTCTTTAACGGACAACACGACCTGCACATTGCTCGCTAACTAGTTTCATGGAAAAGACGTCATCTCAGAAGTATAGTGGTCCTACAACTTTTTGTTCTAGGTATACCTTTTATAATCAAACTTATTTTATTTTTTGAGTTCTAAAGAATCTATCACGTTCGTTTTCTAACACTGCTTTTTTGCTTGACTATTCTTTCTATATAGTTCACCAAATATAATCCAACATTTTGTTCTTTTTTTTCAGAAAAAATTCAACAGTTATATTCGCTGCTCCCTACAGAAAATACGAGAGCTTCTGAAGGCGATGGGTGCTTCCAGTGTTGAGAAATAATTGATCAGGCAAAGTCACTGCAGACAACGTATCGACAAGTGGACTTGCTGCTGCCGGGATGAAGACAAGCCAATGTGTCAGAACGCTGGCTACAACGACATTCTGTGTTCATCCATGTCTGCTCCCCACAAACTTATGCATAGAAAAACTTGTGTTGCCAAATTACTGTAGCAAATAAGATTGTAATTACAGGGCTTTTTAAGTATCACACGACAAAATCAATCGCGTGGACCATGGCTAAATGAGCATCCGCATCAGGTTCAATGTGGGTGAGCCTTTTTGTTGATGGCACACGCAAAGAAGCGCCGTCGTCCCTGGTAAGCGATACGTTGACGGTACAAGCGCAAAGTTCTTTCGCAACATAAACGGAAAGAATACTGGGCAGATGCTTTCGCAATATGAATAGTTCAGAGCACTTCTATGGAAGCGCATTAGCGCAGTCACGCGCTTTTATGTCGTATCAAAGGGAATACTTTACTGGCCTAGTCGAGCAAGTTTTGCCGTGCAGCGGCACTTGACCTTAAAGGGGCCCTCCAACACTATCCAACCCCCCCCCCATTTTTTACTCGTGGGTTGTGTAGACTGATGGCTGGGGATAATTTTGGCATAGGTCTAAGCGCTGATATTACATGATTTAGTATTTTAATCACGCAATAAAGTCACTACATCGCTGCCGACCGCATCAGCGCGTAGTGGCGCTCGCCAGAAACATTGCGGGCGGAAATGACGACACGAGGTCACCGCTTATGATTCTGACAAGTCAGGGAGGCTCATTTCTCACCTCGCTGCAGCCTCACTTCGCTGCCCGACCATGTAAACAAAACGGCGTGGTCAGGCACCACGTTGCTTGTTGCTGTGGTAAGAGCGTCACCAATACATTCGACTGAACAGGCAACAATGGTTTGAGAGCTTCCCCTACGTACGCGCTTTCAGCTCATTTCATTGGACACACGAAATACGTCACAACAGGCGAGTGAAATGGGGTCATGTGACCCCGCGAAATTCGAGCTGAGGGTAGGTTTTTTTTTTTGTATTTTGAATTTTCCGAAACGAATACAGCGGGCTCCTGTCGCTGTAGTTCTTGCTGCACTAATCTGCCCATACTTCACTCTATGCAGCCCGCAAGTAAAAAATGGAGGGTTGAAGAGTGTTAGAGGGCCCCTTTAAAGCGAAGGAGGGTTACCACGTGAATAGCCGCGCTCAGCCGCCGCCGTTGCTCCGACGGCTTCTAGGATGACTACCGTTGCCTCGCCAGCCGTGTCCACGTGAATAACCAGCTGACCCGCAGCTCTTTCTGAACCCAAGCATTCTGCGTGGCAATCAAGTATTCTAACACGGAGCCACGCCAGGGCTCGAAACTATTTTGGAAAATGACCCTATGCAGGCTTAATGTTGGTGAAATATCAATAGTGGTTGCAGTGCTGGCTATCTAATAATATAAACATTATGTACTCCAATGATACAGGCGCCACGTCGGGTTAACGTCAATTGTACACTTAAGCGCCATCTAACTGAAGTTGGTCTACGTGTTACTATCCAGGGCTACCATCCTCGCAAGCATAATCACTATATATTAGCTTACCGCTTCTGGTGTTGGTATAATACCCATGTTGCTATGGGCATCGTTACGCAACTGTAAATAACTGGTTATATAAAACATATGCGACTGTTCAACACATTTTCAAGCGTGCAACATTTGTGCAATATCTGTAGCGTCATTTGTTAATGTGTCGCTCAATAAAAAGTTACACCTCGGTCACATTCCCTCCGCATGCTTCGCATAACATCGATTACCATGGTACAAGGGATCTGCCTAATTTTTTTTTGTTATCGATTGCCTGCGTTAAATACTTATTGTTTATTTTGATTTGCACATTTATTTTTATCTGTCCGCCAGCGTGCTACCCTACGCCGCTTAACATTCCTAACATTGCCCCTTAACGTTAATTAGGTCGCGCATTTCTCACTTTCGGATAAAGGAGCTAGATCCTTCGTTCTCGCATTATAGAAAGCGCACACTGCTTGGAACTCATTACGGCCTGGAATGTTCCCAGCTCATTAATTCGCAGCCACCAAGACGCATGCTTTCCCGAACGAGAAGGCTCAAGTACTTTCATAAGGAATGCATTCACGCAACGACAGACCACCGGGTCTAGGCAGCTGGCAGTCTTCCCATTTAAATTGCGGACTTTGTATTCTCCATGGTTAATGGCCGCGGAAAAGTCACAGTGCAGCCAGAGCTGTGTCTAGTAAAGTGAAAGGCATATCTGCCGTATTTGTTAAAAGGGATACGCTCGCAAAGCTTTTCGATAACCATGAATTGCTGCAACATTTCCGCGATGTGTCGCTGTTTTTATCACAGCACGCACTCGAATGTTACGCGTGCACAGCGCTATCATCGGCGTTTGGTGCGTTTTGAATACACGTAATATTATCGAACCAGAGCGATTATGTTGGCGATGATGGTCATGATATATACGATAAATAACGCATTTAAGTTTGTCGAGAAACAATGATAAAAAAGAAAAAAAAAGCATATAAATGGTGCTTCTGTAATTGAAAACACCATGAGGAGTTTCAGTGGCTGGTAACGACAACAATTTAAGTAAAAGCAATCGTGATGACGCAAGAAACTTTCTGGAGTAAAGCATCATTTTCATTTGACTGGGTATTCCTGTGACGAATAAACCAATCCCAACGAATGTTTAAATTAGAACATATTTACAGCATTTTCAATTTTAAACACCCAGGTTATCCAAAAAAGTAACAAAATCCTGTCGATCAACTTCTTTTCTGTAATATACAATGGACATTTGTAGAGGTTCGGTATAGAAAACCGTATAAATCGCGTTAGAATGCTGGAGACATGCGACGAAGTTACTATATTTTGAAGAAGTAGGGTATGGTTTTGATATAATATCTGCATGTTGTGCGTTTTTCCAGCGACGACGCACAATCATCGGATATGTCTTAACGTGACACATACGCGTGACATGCGGTTTGAATTGTTTTTTTAAGTGCGAATGCACTTCTTAAGCGACCCCGAAAACTCTGCCGGCATCCGCGTTCCTCCTCCTCTCCCCTAGCGACGGCGCGAGGAGCGGAGAGGAGCGTCTGTAGCAACGGCGCAGCGACGTCACGCCCCACGTGACTGCGCGCGCTCCGCCCTCCGCTCCGTGGCTGCGCGCGCCCCGCGCCGGCTCCGCACCGCTCTCCGCGCCGAGTGCTTTGCACTTAAAAACGGCCAGACATCCGTGGGTCGGCTGGCGCGTGCTCTCTCGCTGCCGTCTCCTTCGCTCGGCTCTGCAGTTTAGTCGCGCGCGCCCCCTCATAGCATCACCCCGTGCTTCGCACTTCCTCATACTCCCCCTTCGGGGAGTATGAGGAAGTGCTGCCGTAATAAACATATTCAGGCATTTTGCTAATGGACTATGTATGCCTAGTAAACAAGTCGTTTCTGTCGTTATTCTGACACGGAATAACTCAATTCGTAAAAGGCACGTGGGAACTTTCTTAACCCTGTAATTCAAGGACGGTTCCACATTAACAAAAATTAGCCGCATTTTTGTTAACTGCTATTTTCGGCCATGGATAGTATACAGGTCTATAGAAGAAAAAAAATTGAAGTGACTTTAGGTGTAATTCAATATCAACGTGCAGAATTAGTGAGAAATTATGTAGCAGATCTACTTATAAATAAAAAATTTTCCACGCTTATGAAAAGTTGTAATTTATAGGCGGTGCTTACGCGTCCCACGTATAAATCCGAATTTAAATGTATCAAAAAACAGTGATACATTGGATATTACCGCATTAGGTTCCTTAACATATCTACCTATCACAGCAGCTATACATAGAAAAGAAGGGATTCACCGATCTGGCTTCTTGGAAGTGTCCTTCGCAGGCTTCTCTGCTTACTGTTTAATTTAGATGATTAACCTTTCCCTTTGTTCCTAATGACACTTCTGCGCCATTTAGGCCTCTTTCTATTGTAACGTGTCGGCCTAAAAACATGCTCCGAGGCCTCCCGAGCTTCTAGCGACCAAAAGAAACTGAGCGTCATTATCTCAGGCAAATTGATTCTGGACGTTCTTTGAAAAGGTTCTTAAAGTTTGAGACCAAACAACGAGACAAGATTAAAAAAAAAAAGAAAAAGCATTGAGCGCTTTCTTTTTGGTTTTATAATCTGTCTAGGTCCCAACTTTCTAGGCGTGAAAGGCCCTTCCGTTGCTTCTTTAGAATACAACAAAGTGCGTGAAAGATAAATTATGTTAGCAAAACAGCGTCAAGTCGAGCAAAGAATTCTGACAGCAATTAGTGCCACTATGGATCTTCATTAAGAAATGGGGCAGTTTCTAAGAACGTGTTTGACAACGCTCGTGCGCAAGGTTCCCAGCACGTGTGGTCACTAGAAATAATTACTAGGCTTTCTACAGATGCTAAACAATTTGATCATGGACGTTAAGCAACCGTAGCGTAAAACGTGCGGAGGAGCTTGTGAGGCGTCCATAGGCAGATCGCGTCTTGTTTTAAAGTTGTCCCCACATTTTCTTTGAGCAATATGCAACCTTTAAACTCTATACGCTGCTCCATAACCGAAAACGCAATCCACTGCCTTGACACGCCCTTTTGCACAGATAGCCTAATCTGCTTTATTTGGATTGTACTATATTTAAAGAAAAAGTTTTCCGAATGAAGTCTTTTTATATTCACATCTTCGGCATTTGTCTGGAGAACTGGTTTTGTACAGAAAGCGAGGGTGCGCAGCGAAGTGTGTGTTCTGCCTATAGACATCTTGTTCTGAGCCCTGGATGTATACGGTGAGTATAGTTCAAATTATATAGCAATATAGATGCCGTGCCTGTAGCTGTTTTGAGAATGGCGCATCAATACATCGTATCTACTTGCAACAGCACTCGTCAGTACCGCACTCCTTTTCGAACGAATTTTCAACATCACCTAAAGGGACCCTGAAACGGTTATTTGAAGCTTTGTCAGCGTTTAGGCTAGAGCATCATCGAACCATTGGCAACACGAATTTCGCGGCGTACCAAAGCGGCTGCGGATAATTGTATCATACTCTCCTTCTCACCCCAGCCTTGCCTCCTCAACTCATGAGACACACCGGCATCGCTGGCGATCGCAGAGCTCAAGTGAGCGCACTCGACGATTTGAGCTTCGCTCAGTGATGACCTCCGAGATTGCACGTCGACAGGTTGCATGCAATCTCGGAGAACATAGCCCAGTGCGCCCGGCAGCACGCACGCCGTCTGGCAACAGAGACATCGCGGAGTGGTTGATATCTGCACCGACAGGTGCCGCCACTCTACCAGCCAGTTTTTCGTGCGCGCACACCGCAGCCAATCAGATCCAGCAGCCGCGGTGACGTCTGCGCTCACTGCATGTCGTACTCGGAAGGGGCGGCTGAAAACGCGTTGGGCTGAGACGCAGTGATATGCAGCGATTCGCAGCTTTATAGCGTTGTAATAAATTACACGGTGTACGCAGAGAGCTTAAATTAGTCTGTAAATGAGCCTTAGGACTTGGTCTACTGGCCCAATTGTTTGTACAAAATCGTCAAAACCGTTTCAGGGTCCCTTTAATGCGTTTTTTTTTTCATGGGAACAGACACGAAAGCTGCTAGAGTAAATATCGAAATACGTCCATAAACATAATTCCGATATAATTTGCGGTTATGTCGAGCCTTCCGAACTCATTAGCACTCATTCTACTAGAACACGTAGAGACAAGCCGAAAGCCAGTGCTATTGTCTCGGAATTAGATTATCCCCGTTACTCGTCGACTTTTTCAATGAAAAAAAAAAAAAAAAAATCCCCGCACCTCCGCGAAGAGAATGATGATGAGTGGGTGAAGCAGGGGGGGATCGCTCGGTGTTACCGTAAATCAGCCGTGACATTGCCCACTCACACGTGTGATGAGGATGAGGAAAAGGAAAGCGGAAAGACAGGGAGGTTAGCCAGTTCTCAGACCGGCTGGCTACCCTGTGCTGGGGAAGGGGGGTAAGGGGAATAAAAGATGATAGAAGAGAGATGTCAAAATGTAAATGAGTGACAAAGCGGTGTACCGTTATATACAATGTTTATTGGTCATAAATGGTATGCCAAGTTGAGTTGCGGATTACCTTTCGCCTTCATTATTACTGCTTTGTGGTCCGTTAGGTGTAGAGCCAATGGTTCTTCGATCGGATCTAGACTGAAGTTGGCAAAGACGAGGTCTATGCACGTTCCCCTTGTGGCTGTTGGTTGTTTCCAGTCATACGAAATGCAATGTAGGGCGTATCAAGATGTCATATACTGCACAAGCCGTTCTTGCCATTTAGCCACTGCTTCCCGAGCTCTCGCCTCCGGGGTAACAGCTTGTTGTGGGCGTTTCCGTTGAGCCGCCGCTTCCCGCGCCAACTCGGAGTCCGCTGGGCGTTTTTGTCATTTTGCCGCCGCTTCCCGCGCCTTACATTCGCTTTCATCAATGGCAGAAAGAGAATGTTCCATGGTCGTCATCGTCATCGGATACCTTGCACGTGCTAACGCGCTTATTAAGGCGAAAGCTTTTAATGTCTCATGCTCACGTCCGTCCGGTGTTCGTCCGTCCGGTGTCCATCCGTCCGGTGTCCGTCCGGCGTCCGTCCGTCCGTCCGTCCGGCGGTAGTGCTGGTGGTGTGCGTCCTCACCACCCTTACTGCACATGCGTAAACCCTCCCCACGCACCTCCTCTGCTGTGCTTCCCCTCTCTTTCCTCTAGGTATCCCTCCCGTCCGCCGCGTTTACACCCCCATTGCGCATGCGCGTCCCCTGCCCCCTCCCTCTCCTACCCTTCCCCCCTCTCTCTCCTCTAGGCATCCCTCCCCGCGGCGTCTACACCCTCACTGCGCATGCGCGTCCCCTCCCCCCATCTCTCTCCTCTAGGCATCCCCCCCCCGCGGCAACAACACCCCCAATGCGCATGCGCGTCCCCTCCCCCCCTCTCCTACGCTCCCCCTCTCTCGCCACGCAACGCCGACGCAGGCAGCGTCTGCTAGCGAGTTTCTTGGTTGAAAAAACCGACTGCTCGCGCTGCACAACCGTTCACTGGCCACCCCGTATATATGGCAATGGATCTTGACCTGCAAGGTGGTGCCGGTGGGAGATTTCTCCTGTGCGTTGCCGAACGATGAAAAATTCGAAGCGTGCGCTTTAACTAAAAGCGAACTGCGGGTCTCTGTGTCCAGTCCGAGTCTTCTGTCTCTCATTGCCCAGCAGCGATTGGGATGTTC
The DNA here is from genome assembly GCA_030522465.1 of Rhipicephalus appendiculatus. NCBI lineage: Eukaryota > Metazoa > Arthropoda > Arachnida > Ixodida > Ixodidae > Rhipicephalus > Rhipicephalus appendiculatus. Next base: position 4,155 of record JALIZH010019521.1, on the reverse strand, counting down.
CAGTAGGAAACAACCGTCCATCACTGCGTGCTTTGCGCCCCCCCAGGTTTCTCTCCTGTGCAACGCTGCGATGAGCGCCAGCGTCAACGCCGCCGCCAGTGTAAGTGTTAGCGCCCGCTGCTTCGCATCTACACATGGTTCCCTTTAGCGGTGGATGGTGTAATCTTTAAGGCGAAAGTCTTTAATGTCTCATGCTCACGTCCGTCCGGTGTCCGTCCGACCTTCGTCTGTCCGTCCGTCCGTCCGTCTGTCTGTCTGTCTGTCTGTCTGTCTGTCTGTCTGTCTGTCTGTCTGTCTGTCTGTCTGTCTGTCTGTCTGTCTGTCTGTCTGTCTGTCTGTCTGTCTGTCTGTCTGTCTGTCTGTCTGTCTGTCTGTCTGTCTGTCTGTCTGTCTGTCTGTCTGTCTGTCTGTCTGTCTGTCTGTCTGTCTGTCTGTCTGTCTGTCTGTCTGTCTGTCTGTCTGTCTGTCTGTCTGTCTGTCTGTCTGTCTGTCTGTCTGTCTGTCTGTCTGTCTGTCTGTCTGTCTGTCTGTCTGTCTGTCTGTCTGTCTGTCTGTCTGTCTGTCTGTCTGTCTGTCTGTCTGTCTGTCCGTCCGTCCGTCCGTCCGTCCGTCCGTCCGTCCGTCCGTCCGTCCGTCCGTCCGTCCGTCCGTCCGTCCGTCCGTCCGTCCGTCCGTCCGTCCATCCGAGCTCTGGCACTGAGCCAGGTGGCCGCCGGCATGCGCAGACGGACTCCGGTCGCGCTTTGCTTGCGTAGCGTCGCTGTGACCAGAGTTTGCAATCATTCTGACCGACGCCGTCTCAATGGACCCCGGCGTTCACGGAATACACTTTCCAATTTACAAAGGGTCCGTCAACTTAAGAGCTGGAACGCGGATGGCGTTTGCACGATGCGCAAAGCGCGAGAAAATACTAACGCATGCGAACGGAGGAAGATGAGTCTCGCGTCTCGCTGCGATTCGCGGTAAAAAATTAAAGAAGAAAACACGCACCCATTAGGTTTGTGTCTTATGCTACTGAGAGCGTAAAAGAAAAAAGACATGGTATAATCAGTGGAATGGCCACACGCTTTCGCCGAACACACTTTGGAATGTACAAAGTGTCCTTGAATTTTTTCTTCATCGTCATCAGCGTCATGGTCACGTTCATGGCGTATAGTGGGTACCTTGCATGTGCTGTGCACGCCGCCGCACGCCGACAAGGCTCGGTCTTAAGGTGCTTCGCCCCTAAAAAAATACTGCTCTCGTCTTGATAGAGCATCGTGCAGCGAAGACACAAACCACGCGTGGATCGTACCAATGGTTCGATTGGATATCTGCGAGGATGTAGCTACACCCGCCACGGTGGTCTAGTGGTAACGGTGCCCGACTGCTGACGCGCAGGTCCCGGGATCGAATCCCGGCCGCAGCAGCCGCATGTTCGATGGGGGGGGAAAAGCTTGAGGCCCGTGTACTTAGATTTAGGTGCACGTTGAAGAACCCCAAATATCCGAAATTTCCAGAGCACCTGTAGCAGCACGTTACCCGCCGCTCGCTCCGAGACACGGCCGGGAGACAGGGGACACACGTCGCGCGTTGCGTTTCCCTATAGTCCAGCCGTGGTGTTCCATAACTCTTTGGCATGTCGCGGGATGGCCACCTTATCCCAAAATTTGCGTTGAATCAGCGATTATCTTCTGGCTGTCACACCGCTTTTTCTGATTACACTCTCACCGTTGGCTACTACACCTTCCACAAGTGTTAGTTTTATCGTAGATCGTGGCCGTCAGTAGTCGGGATAGAGATGTGCCACCAAGCGTCAACGCGGGTGTATTCACGTTAAACGTTATATGACCCTTTCACTGTTCACAATACAGCCCCCCACGGCCACATCCGGTTTTGTCCACCGATGTGCCCTATTAGCCTCGGCGGGCAAAAAGAGCCTTAGCGAGTAGCCACCTGATTTTTAAATGCGAATGCATTTCATAGTCAGGCTATGTCAGGCATCCGGTGTCGTGCGGCGTTGGCGTTGTCCGCGGCTGGTGTTATCTCTCCGCTCTCACTCCCTCTCCCATAGCAACAGCTGCGGGCGCACGCGCTTATCTTCGCCCCTAGCAACCGGAGCAGGTGATGCGGGCGGAGTAGCGGAGAGTGAGTGGAGAGGAGGAGCGCGCTCTGGTGCGTGAGGGCGCTCGCATCGCGGGAGCTCGGCGGAGCTATATATGAAAAAAAAGATTTAGAAAAGTAAATAAAACACAAAAAAAGCAAAAAAAAAAAGAACAGGTGCTGCGCCGTGCTCCTGACCGGGCTGCAGAAATTAGCCACCTTTTCCTTCTTCGAACCACAACCACCATATATAAATGGAGTGAAGCGCGCGCGAAATGCATTCGCATTTCCTCACGATTCCCCTTCGGGGAGGTGGGGGGCATTTTTTTAAACTTTCCTCTCCTTAATTAGCAAAATATTTTCAAATGAATGTTCTTTTGAGCTACACATAAACTGTAAGAGGTTCCCTTCAACTTTATGCATTTTCCTTCTATCTGAAAAAACTAAAGAGAGACTTTCCTTACCATCAAACAACTTGAAAATGCACTTTCGCTTTTGGTGTTAGGGGTTGATAAATGAGGTGACCGGAAGTTTCTTGGGGTACAACGCTTGCTGCTATTATCGCAATTTTGAAACCATCAATAGCTGCCAAACACCTAAAGATATTGTGCAAGCTCTCTTATATCAACGTACAGTAAACGTTCAACTACTTCTGTAATGACATGTTTTACTTTCGTGTTATTAAGGCGAAAGCATTTAATGTCTCATGCTCACGTCCGTCCGTCCGTCCATCCATCTGTCGTCCGTCCGCCCGTCCGTTCATCCGTCCGTCCATCCATCCGTGTCTGTCCATCCATCCGTCCATCCGTCCTTCCCTCCGTCCGAGCCCTGGCACGGTGACAGGTGACCGCCGGGGTGCGCAAACGGACGCCGGTCGCGTGGGATTCTACAGCGCTCGCGCTTTGCTTGCGTAGCATCACTGTGCCCAGCGTTTCCAATCATGCAAGGAGGGAGACAGGCGCATCGCGTTCCATTCTGAGCGACCCCGTCTCAATGGGCACAGGCGTTCCCGGAACACACTTTGGAATTTACAAAGTGTCCGTCAATTGCGCATCGTGCAAACGCCATCCGCGTTTGCACGATGCGCAAAGCGCGAGAAAATATGAACGCATGTGAACGAAGGCAGATTAGTCTCGCGTCTCGCAGCGATTCACGCAAAAAAATTAAAAAAGAAGACACGCACACATTCCGTTTGTGTGCCATCCCACTGAGAGTGTAAAAGAAAAATTGCACCATCTCCCACTAAAGGGAACATGTGTAGATGCGAAGCAGCGGGCGCTAACGCTTACACTGGCGGCGGCGTTGACGCTGGCACTCGTCGCGGCGTTTCGCAGGAGAAACCTGGGGAGGCGCAAAGCACGCAGTGATGGACCGGTGTTTCCTACTGAAACATGCCAATCGCTGCTAATGGGCAATGAGAGACAGAAGACTCCGATTGGACACAGAGCCCCGCAGTCCGCTTTCAGTTAACGCGCACGCTGCGAATTTTTATTGTTCGACAACGCACAGGAGAAATCTCCCACCGGCACTACCCTGCAGGTCAAGATCCAGTGCCTATATATACGAGGTGGCCAGTGAACGGTTGTGCAGCGCGAGCAGTCGGTTTTTTCAATCAAGAAACTTGCTAGCAGACGCTGCCTGCGTCGGAGTTGTGAGGCGAGAGAGGGGGGAACGCCGCGGGAGGGATGCCTAGTGGAGAGAGAGGGGGGGGGATCGTAAGAGAGGAGGCGTGTGGAGAGGTTTTGCGCATGCGCGGTAAGGGTGGTCACGCCGCACATCGGATTGAACTCCGCCTTAAGACGCTTCGCATCTAAAAAAAAGACATGGCATAGTCAGTCGAGTGGCCACAAGCTTTCGCCGAACACCCTTTGGAATGTGCAAAGTGTCCTTCAATTTTTTCAGATTCCTATGACAGAGGAATGAACCATGTTTTTACTACATCTAGCTCCCTAAAAGACATATAAATGCACTTGTCTTATTTTGTTCCGTGTTCTGAAATAAAATTTGGCGTTATTAATCAAAAAAAAATATTTAAAGGGTGTGTATCAAGTGTGAACGTTAGCACTTTAGAAA
>JALIZH010019520.1:0-39608 GCA_030522465.1 Rhipicephalus appendiculatus | reverse complement strand
ATTCCTGCTACGCTGTTTCTCTCTGACAATACACACCAAGATTGTTTGCTGTGGGCTAAGCGTCCACCGATGCCTCACCTATTGCCACCGAGGGAAAACACTTTGACGAGGTCAAATGACCTCAGAACGTCATGCCCACATACGAGGTCTTCGGGCCCGTTAAGGTTGCCAAACGCTTCGGCTCATCATCATCATTTCGCCAAGTTCAGCGTGCTTTAGATCTGCTGGTGAAGGTATGTCCCAATGATTTCCACTTCACCCTATCTCGTGTGAGATGATTCCTTTGCTTGCTTGCAAATTTTTTAAGTCGCTCCATCTGACCCTTTGGCCTCCTCAGCAGCGCTTGCTTCCTCTCGGCATCTCTTCCAGTGATATGAATGGCCCTCGATTACTTATCCTTCACTTAACGTTGCCCGCTTAGCTCCACATTTTTCTTGCGAGTTCACCTAGAACGCCGGCTACTCCTTGATTCACATAAAAACAGCGCTAAAGACGGAGGACAAGTAAAAGAAGGACACAGACGGCGGCGCCGTCTGTGCCCTTCTTTTACTTGTCCTCCGTCTTTAGCGCTGTTTTTATGTGAATTATGTCTTACCAACTCGCCCAAGCCACCACTTTAGCTACTCCTTGATGTTCTCTTATCCGCTCCGCTTGTACAAAGGGGCTCAAAAATACATCACTGGACCCTTAGTCTCAAAATCTCTGCGCGTACAAAATACCAATTTAACTGTTTATGTACTGTGCAATACAGGTAAGCGTGAACGCGTTGCAATCACGATTGAGTACATCTCTCATGTTTTTAACTAGAGTACGTTTAAGAACACCATATGGCGAACTAACTCTTCGTACCGTAATATTCATTTTCGTGAGGTGAGCTTACCTTCGATACTTGCCCAATCAATGAGAGCATCAAGGGAAGCACCGCAACTGAGGCGCGCATGCCTCCAAATAATTTCGCCAGCATGATGAGCGACGACGTGTAGCTGTAACAACCCGTCTTTTGTCCCAGTGCCGTTTCCGACTGCTCCTGAGCTCGAAGCTCAGCGTGATTGCCAAGGTGGAAGGCAACTGTTTTCCAGATAGCTGACAGGCGGCACTTGCTTTGCTTCATCGTTTTGAGCACGAGATGTCTTGTCGTGTTCCTACGTTCTGCTATCGTCCCATCTTGGCAGAAGATAAATGTGCAGTCGCACAGCAATTTCGAGTGCGCGCACTTATGCGGAAAGAACACAATTCAAGTGTTCCCTGTCGGAGACAGCGACTGATAAAATATCCGCATGGTGTGGGCTCGTATTAATGTAGCTGATATCGTTCTGGCAAATATGCAGGAATTGGACATCGTTGTGCCGAAAGTGATAACAAAGGTCTCAATGTATGCATCGCTATCAGAACAAATTTGGAAGGTGAGTCGAGTAAACGTAGAAATATTGTAATACATCAGCGTCGTCTTGATGGTTAGATTACGGCTTGTATTTCAAAACGAGCCATACTGTTTAGATAAACAGTAAGGAAATGAAAAACTCTCTGTGCTTGAACAACACATGTAAATGGCATTCTATTAAAAGCTCTTTTTAAGGCGTACGGTTAATTGTCATCTTGCGAAGCCTCACATGACTTTCTGCGATGACAACATGATTTATAAGACCAAATATGTGTGATTTTCATTTGCTCACTTTGGAACAGCCGCTTGATTACAAATTTCATTGTCTGAACGTTATTTCCGTTGTGCTAGTGGCTCTCAGCTCGGAGTTCTTTTTACAATGGAAGACTACAAAGCACATATTTCAATATTGTAATTGTTGCTGTTTTACGTCCCGGAACCACAGCATGGTTATGATGGACGCTAAAAACACATATTTCGGTATACTATATTCAGCAATTTGAAGAACAATTTGCTGTTAACTCATACACGTAATACCACTGCGAATTTTTTTCGGCGAATATTGAAGTGGGCTTCGATAAATTGCTATCAACCTTACGGATTAAACAGATCATTCCGTTATCATAATCATGTTCAGCCTATATTTATGTCCACTGCAAGGAGAAGGCCATTTCCAATGACCTCGAATTTGCCTTATCTTGCGTGAGTGGATGCAATTTCATATTCACGAACTTCATCGCTCCATCTAGCTTACTGTCGTCATCAGCTTCTTTGGTTCCTCAACTGTTATCCACTCCATTGCTCCTACAGACTAAGGGTTATTTGTCCAGCGCATTGCGCAAAGAGAGCCAGGTCAACTTCTTTTGTTCAATATTCACGAGAATACCAGCTACACCAGTTTGTTGTGCGACACATTCGACTGTCGTCTGACCTTTCATTGTTCTACTGACCATATTGCGTTCCAGAGCATGCTTTAGGACTTTCACTTGTTCTCGAATTTGTGGAAAGCACGCACACCGGCAGTGTCTAGACAGTGCCGCGTGATGCTCATTGGCGGTGCGCGAGGCCCCCCCTCTGCGATTTAAAAGGGGCAGCAGAAGCGCTGTCTGCGAAAGAGGTTGCCCCAGGCAGCACGAAAAAGGACCCGCTACCAATAATCACGGTGGTGGGCACCCGCACTGGCCGTTCGCTGCTGCCCGAGACACGGTCTTTGCTTGGCTGCCCCGTGTCTCTGGGCCACCCTGCCGCATGCGTCGTAGTTTTAAAAAAATTGTCAAGAGCGTAAATGAAGAACAAAACGCCCACAATGCCAACAAACGACAACTCAGCGCGTTTCTTTTGCGAATGCCAGCGATTTTATTACGTCTCAAAGAGGCATGAAAATTCTTACATGGCATTTTCAAGAAACACCATAAACTGAGAAGACAACCTTATAGATCACATTTACCTTGGATGAAGATTCCGCGCAGTGCGGCTCCAGGTGAATAAAATTTAGGGGGTCCGTCTTTACGCGTCCCTACTGCAATGTCTATCTTGCCACATGCCTCAACTTCTTGGCAGATGATAAGTAAATTGTTTATATTGATATTCGATCTTTTCGGAAAGCAGCCTTTATCGTTCACTTTAAAATGAGTTGAGATGTGGTCAGTGATGTTGTAATAGAAACCATCCACGCATTCCTTTGGTGCTTGGAACGCGACGGTGAGAGAATCGTTTTTGACAGCTGCAAGCTTCAAATTGGTCACTTCAGGAAGTCCTGCGAAATGATATAATAAATGATCAGCTTCACAAGCTCAAACATGACCACTTCGCGGTTTTAATCTTGTTGGCATGAAAATATTGTCGAACAACATAGGGACACGAAACAAAAAGACGATTTTTATCGCAGCAGTAAATTATCTTTCCTAATTCCAAAGTCACCACACATATCCTAACAAGACGCTAGGTAGAGAAAAGAACAGGCAAAAAGAAAATGCGGGTGGCGGTGCGGCGTTGAAATTTCCCGCATCAAATGCCATGACCTTTTCCATTTCGCAGGCATCTAGGAGCTCCCACGTAATTCCTAAATAGTGCATTGTCCTCTGAGAGACCATATGCTTAACATGTCAAGTTTCGAGAAATTTGATGTAGCCAATGTCGCCACACACAATACACGTGGAGGTTTTGGGGAGACGTTCGACAGTGAAACATTCACCCTGATTTCCTTGTCTATTAATAAAGCTATGATGGCGAATTTAATAGCATTACAGCTATCAGACTGCAACTTAGCAAACTAAACCAATTCATTGTTTTCCTTTAGCGTCCCTTTAATCTAGATTTCTTTGTCCCCAGAGAGAGGTATGAAAATATCACCTTCCTTAACGCAGATGCAGATCGCACCAATAACCTTCCTCTGAACGTTCTAGATAATAGTTTAGACATGCGATTATGGAAGCAATAACGGCAACAGCTTTCCTTCATGCATAGTAACCTGTGACCACTGACTACGTGCCACCTTCGCCTAATAGAGAGCTTTATAGATAAGGGAAATAAGAAAGTCTGTCGTTTGTCTGTATACCTCAGTTATTATCACAACAATAATGTGGTATACGGTAATATGTAATGTAATAGGATGTTTACATAATGATTGACAGTGATTTACATGTCAAATTATATATGGTGCTGACGGCCAAGTACCTGCTCCTGGAAGAAGCACGTTCTCCAGTTTCACTCCAGTTGACACGCGTTCAGGAGGACCTCTGGCGTGGGTTCTAACTCGAACGCTAATGCTGGTGCAGGTGTCGGATTTCGTGCAGGTAAGTCTCGTCTGCCTCGGATTGATTGCAGCGCCGTTGTTGCATGAAACTACGCTGTGGAACTTGTCCCCAATCATGCCACTTCCGTGGTCGGTTACATCAACCGTGTAGTATTCAATGCACTCTTTCGGCCTTTCCCAGGTCACCGTGAAAGACGTCGCTGTAATGTTTTCTACCTTCAAGTTGGCCACCTCGGGCAACTCTGCAAAAGTCATTATTTCACAATCATCAGCTCCGAAACTCTAAAGTGAGGAGACCTGAACCCACATTCACAGAAATACATCTTACGCGAAAAATATCTTTAAAAGAATGTTTCAGCCAATCACATTCGGAGACACATCATTAGGGAAGCCGGCTAACTTATAGTAACAGAACCTATAAGAAACTTTTTTGTGAATTAGGTTGCTGATTCAACTGATGTGATTGTCCGCTAGCCCGCTTCATGAAGGAGATGAGGGGAACCTAGAGCAATATCTGAACAAGCAACGTACTTTCATGGTTCACTAAATTCCACAGTAAACAAACTTATTGTTGGGCTACACACACACACACACACACACACACACACACACACACACACACACACACACACACACACACACACACACACACACACACACACACACACACACACACACACATGACTTTGTCATGTGTGTGTGTCATGAGTACATGACTTTCGTCTCGTGACGGCGTCTCCTGCCGTCAAGGAAAGTCATGAGTACATGACTTTCCTTGACGGCAGGAGACGCCAAGAAGCCGAGCCCCTAATGCGCTTCGCACCTAATAGCTTTAAATAAGCATTTCTAGAGCTAGCCGACCAGCCAATGATTCTACTCTTCATAGCTGTCAAGGTGACCGCATTCCAAGTGCTTTCTCAGTAACGCGGCAGGATTCTTTAACCAGAAGATGACATGACACACAACTCAAACTAAATACACGTACCGTTAAGGTTCCCTCTATGACGCTTCACACAAACGCCACATAATGCACAAGGTGTTGCGCGGCGAATGATCTGTAGTAGTTTTGCCATGGTCATTCAAATAGTGTCTTACCTTTCTCTGTCGTGCGGATGTAAAGTTTCACACCGTTTGAAGTTCGCGCCGGTGGTCCTATGACGTGGGTGTGCAAACGAAATAAATATGAGGTCTTGGGTGTCAGTCCGGTACATGTCCATTCCGTCTGGTCTGGGTGAATGATGGTGCCATTTGCGCACGATTCGGTTCTGGGAGGCTCCTTGAGCTGTGTGGTGCTGTTTTTGAAATGTTCAACACTGTGGGATGGCGCGAGCAGTGGGGTCACCACAACTCGGTAATAGTCAAAGCTCGCTATGGGTCTTGTCCATTTCACACTAAAAAAGTCGTCCCCCTGCTTCAACGAAGCGCAAGCCACTCACGTCTGGAGGTGCTGTAATAAAACATGCAAATGTTTAAACATTTTGCCTATAAGTGGAGTTTTCAAAGGAAGTGTTATTCAGTCTAATAGCTTCTCAAACGTGTACCGATGTCAAAATATGTGTATCAAAGTGGTATGGAAGTCTCCTTGCTTCCACTGGGTTGAGTTTCTTTTCCCACGCTCACGTATTCACTTACATATTGCCGATTTGATCGGAAATACATCGTTTGGCTTCGTAGCTTCTGATGCTAAAAAGGACAATCAAACGTGACCTGAATGCTTGCTTATTCAGAAACAAGAACTGTCACGTTAGAAGCAAAAACGAATCTTTTCATAATTGTTAGCTCTTCTGCTATGTACTTTGTCGAACTAGGAATGTCACATATTTATCTAAAGTGTGCGCCCAAACGAATTTAGCTTGAGCTACAACATGCGAAATCTAGTGGTGGCTTTCATGCTATAACCGTGCACAAAATACAAGCCCAGCAGCTCCAGCTGGCGCATCGTCTTTGTTTTAAAGATATTAGCCGCCATTGGTAGGGTAAATGTACTCTGCATAGAAGCGTACTTGTGAATTTCCTTTTTGGCGAATAATGTTTTTCTCGACAGGTAAACAAAAGCTAGCCACATGTATTTCAACAAAACTACTTTGCACGACACGTATATTCTTCCAGTGCGGGAATTCGAGGATAGATTTGCACCTGTGTTCAACGTCCCTCCTTTTTCTCATCATTCTGTGTGCTTAAACCTACATCGAGGAGCGTAATAATTCCTCCATATCATCGTGAAATATCGCTGCGTGCTACTAAACGACACACGGCCTTACCGATTCGAACAACGTTTAGCAATTTTTAGCAACAGGGAACACTCATCCTTTACTGAAGCTCAGATTATTATTTTGTCGAGTTCTCTTAGCGACCGTCATATACAACGTGTAATGCAAACATTGTTTATTAAATGGTATCGAGCTCCTCATTTTTAAAGTTGGGTATCTTTATGGAACTTTATCGGGTTGGTTATCAGTATCATAAGCTTTGCAGAGCCTCAGTATATATGCCTAAAATTTGATTTTAGGGGTGTTTATCTTGCTTCAAGTAGTCCACAGTATTGGTTTCTCGATTCTCTAGGCCACTACGTAAAAGTTTTGGTTAAAAATATTGTCTTCAATTCTATCATGCTATTTCTGGTACGTATCAGAAAAACCAAATATAATGTAGATGCAATATAAAACCTAAATTTAATGTAAAAGCTGCAAAAAACTTACCGAACAGAGGTGTCCTTATCATCGACACTGCTGCGGGGCTTCTCAAAATGTGAGGCCCGCATCGCTGAATGGCGATAACAGCAACGCAGTACTTTGTATCAATAGTACTTTCAAACTGCACCCACGCATCGGGCGTCTTCTTTTCCATGCAATTATTCATGTTCTCGTTTATGTCACATGATGTAAAATTTTGGCATACTTTAACTACGTATGCTCTATCGATTCTGGTTATGTTAGCTTGCGAAGACATCCACTGTAGTCGGGTAAGAAATGGCGATATCCCTACCGCAGTGACATTCCTTGGTGGATGTGGATCTGTAAGAAAAAAAAAAGGCGATGTTGATGACCATTTGCATTCACGAAATAACTGTTTCATTCACAATTGTTCGCACGTAAGGAGGATTCCTTTACGACACATTCACATTATTCCTGATACTGTCCAACCCAGGGGTGTAGCCAGAAATTTTTTTCGGGAGGGGGGGCACCTGCTTGATTGGGGGGGGGGCACCTCCTAGAAATTTCGGGGGGGGGGCGGGGGGGCGGGAGGCACGAGCCCGGTGTGCCAACCCCTGGCTACGCCACTGGTCCAACCTGATGAACATAGAGCCTATTATATCAAAAATACAATCAACTTCAACAGTTGCCAGTGCAATTAGTTCTCGAGTTCTTTGAAGCAAAGTGGAAGGTGTTCAAGATTCTCAAAGAAGGCACCCACCTTGACCAGCGATTACAATGCCGTCCACTGTAGCTCCCAGGGATGTACGTTCCGGAGGTCCGGTGATGTGCGTGCGTACAGTCAAGCTGACGTTCGTGCAAGCGTCGACATTGGTGCAGGTGACTCGGCTCTGGCTTGCGTGAATGATGGTGCCGTTCGAGCATGAGCCAATTCGATGCTCTTTGCTGCTTGCGTTCATTTCTTCGTTGTCGTGCCTCAGACTGATCCAGTAGTAGTCGAAACTAGTTTCAGGTCGCTTCCATGCGACAGTGATAGAGTTGTCCATGGCTGATAGCAGCTCTAGGTTTTCAACGTCGGGCAAGTCTGAGGTAACGTAGTACAGCAAATACAATTAAGGAAAGCTCGATAACTGGTGTAAAAAGCAAATTTTAAAAAAAATACCTACATGGAAGATGCAAGGTTTGTTATCAAGCCAGATTTAGCAATCACACTTATTTGTTTATTTACATTTGTTTTTTGCAGTTGTGCCATGTAAGGAAATGGTTTTTCCTAGCTCCAGCACCACTGTAGCTCTTTGTTTGACTTTCAGTTATGCATTGTCTTGTGGGTGTGCTCCCGGGAATTCATAACTCTTTCGAAGCTCTCGTCTTTTCTAGCTCTCCATGCAATTTTCTACGGAGCTGTACAAACTTCGCGTCCAAAATATTAAATGCGAAGCATTTCTTTGCCTACTGCAGGCACTTTGAGCGTTTCTATCTATCTATCTATCTATCTATCTATCTATCTATCTATCTATCTATCTATCTATCTATCTATCTATCTATCTATCTATCTATCTATCTATCTATCTATCTATCTATCTATTTAGCCGCCTACGCCTGGGTGCTCTCGTGATCATCCCCTTAACTTTGGGCAGGCCAAAATTAGTATGGGGAGCGTAAAATGACTCGCTAGTCATGACGTAAATAACGTGACAATCCCGTCACGTACGTCGTCAAACCCTTTCCTCTAGACACGTGTAGCACATACCCGTATACCACGGCCCACGGTATGCGGGTATGCGCCACAGGTGATTCACAGTCTATATCTACCCAGGGACGGCGAGAACAGAGATTAATAATGTTAACGCTAAAGCGTTAAGAAAAAAGTGACATCGACAGCGTTGACCCGACGAATGCACAAAATAAATGTCAGGGTGCCGGCAGGAATTGAACTCTAGCATTCTGCGTGTGAATCAAGTATTCTAGCACAGAGCCACACCAGGTCTCGGAACTGATTCTCGCCCCGCCACGATGGTCTAGTGGTTATGGCGCTCGACTGCTGACCCGAAGGTCGCGGCATCGAATCCCGGCCGCGGCGGCTGCATTTTCGATGGAGGCGAAAATGCTGGGGCCCGTGTACTTAGATTTAGGTGCACGTTAAAGAACCCCAGGTGGTCAAAATTTCCGGAGCCCTCCACTACGGCGTCTCTCATAATCATATCGTGGTTTTGGGACGTGAAACCCCAGATATTATTAGAACTGTTTCTTAAAAAAGGCCCTAATGTTCCTGAAACGTCAATTGTGGCTGCAGGGCTGGCTATCTAAATTTATAAACAATGCATATACACTCCTGGGATACAGCCGCCATGTCGGGTTAACTTAAGTTGTAGTTAAGCGCCATCCGCTGAAGTTGAGTTATGTAGCACTGCCAAGGGCTACCATCCTCGCGAGAACAAGCGCGACATATCAGCTTACCGCTTACACTTTTTCTAATATCACTGTTGCTGTTGGCATCGTTGCGCAACTGTAAACAACTCCTTATATAAAGCATATGCAACTATTCAACTTATGTATGTGCGTACATTTGCACATATCTTTAGCACCATTTCGTGAGGTATCGCTCAATAAAAAAAATTACAGCACAGTCACCTTCCCACCGCATGCTTCGCATAAAATCGATTCCCAAGGCACGTGAGATCTGCCGAATATTTTCCTTGTATTTGAACCATAAATTTTTGTAGATTTAATAAAAGTAACGGTATCTGACGGAGTCTTCCAAACTTACCAAACAGAGTTGCCGTTGTTACCGACATTGCTTTCGAACTTCTTAACACGTGGGGCCCGCAGTGTTCTATTGCTTCCAACACGATGCAATACATGGTACCCATAGTGCTTTCAAACTCCAGCCACGTATCGAACGTCTCCTTTTCGGTACAACCATTGAGGCCTTCGTCTGTGTCGCACGATGTGAAATCAGTGCATACTTTGACTGCGTATGCGATATCGTTTCTGTTTATACTAGCTGGCGAAGGCGCCCACTGTAGTCTGGTGAGCAGTGGTGATATCCCTATTGCAGTGATATTCTTTGGTGCCTCGGGATCTGCAACAAAACGAAAAATGGATGGTTCGCTAGCCATTCGCTGGCTATCGTTGCTTCGCTAACATTTGCCAGCGATGACTTAGAACTAGACAAGTTCTTGTTCACTGAAATAAAATCCTGTGCTGTGTAGCGGCATTCTGAATGTTCTCAGCACCAATCTATAGCTTGCACTTGACGTCATGGTCTCAGCTCCATAACGTATGGGTTCACCAACATGGCGGCCTTCATGACGTAAAGGAAAGCATAATCATATCGCGCTTAACCTATTCCAATAGGATAAGGATGCGGCCAGAATTCTATGGCCTCAGTGCATCAATAAAAAATGAACTGACAAGTGATATAATGCTAACATTAACGCGTGGTGTCATAAACCTTGCGTGTTTGATGCGGTGCACCAACATGGCCTTTTCAGTGACGTCAGTGGAAGCCATCTATAAACACCTGAGAGACCTGCTTCCGTATAGCCCAACTGCGTAGAGAGGGGGGCTAAACTTCACACATAAACACTCCAATGATGTACGCGAAACACTGAATAATTATATGAGTAACCCTTTGATTAACAATCGCTTGCAGCCATAAAACATTCTTCATGTACCCATTCATGTCAACGACGTATACGCTGTTGTAAAGCGGCAGAATAGAGACTTTGAGAACGGCACAACGCAAAGCTTTGCGTTTGCATTGCGCATGCGTCGTACGCTCACCTCTTTCGGACTCCCGTTAAGTGACGAACGCTAACGCTACGGCCGCAACGCCCGCAAGCTTTGCGTACGGTATTCTAAAACTCCCTAATGAAGCTTCCTTCGAGAATGAAGATCGCGCTAGTGCTCGGTTATTCTGCCTAATCTCATGCAGATACAGCCTATCATTGCTACATATAGCGTTTACTGGAATAATGACGATCTCTATTAGCGGCTGGGTAGCTGGGTGCGAAATGATTTTTGACCAATAATATCAAATAAATTGCCCACCTTTCTCAGCAATGAAAATGCTTCCTATTGCAACTCCCTTGGATGTACGTTCCGGAGGTCCGTTGCTGTGCGTGCGTACAGTAAAGCTGACGTTCGTGCAAGCGTCGATGTTAGTGCAGGTGACTCGGCTCTGGCTTGCATGAATGATGGTGCCGTTTGAGCACGATCCAATATATTGCTTCTCGTTCTTTTCTTCACTCTCACCGCTGATACTGACCCAGTAGTAGTCGAAACGAGCTTGAGGTCGCTCCCCACGTAAAAGTGATTGAGTTGTCCGTGATCGATAGCAGCTGTAGATTGTCGACGTCGGGTAAATCTGAGAAAATGTAGGGCAGAAAGAGTAACTTCACTTTTTCATGAAAGCAATGAACTTCTAGGTTTGTTGAACCAAACTCCGAGCGGAGACACTGGTTTACTCGTAGGCATTAGTGCCAGAGCTGCATTTTCAGGGCCGTTTATGTTCTAGACCCTGAAGATGGCGGCTCAGTTTAAAATGATATAAGGACGAACAAGTTCCGATTAATTGGAAGTGTTCAATATTTTTTTTTTTGGGGGGGGGGGGGGTCATGGTAACGTATTAAACAATAGTAATACCATGATCATCTTACCACCAGTGTTAATAGGTTCCGCACTTGGGTATAACTGAAAAGAAACAAAAAGATGGTGTAGTGATCGCTGCATATTTTTGTGGTATACAAAAAACATGCGTGAAGTTCCTGGCAAACACGGAAAAGTGCATTTTGAATTCCGCTGTTCGTACCACACGCAAAAGCGGAAAGGCAGGCGAGGAAGGAAGGAGGTGGCCGTCCAGTACAGATGCGAAACAGACGAGCGCTCAGAAACGGGGACATGGACAAGAGGCACACAGGACAGGAACTCAACTTCAACTTAGGTTTATTGAGCGGACATGAAAATTTATACCAGCAACCAGCCAAGGCGATATCATTGATCTGCCATCCATCCTGGAAACAAAAGTGTCACACCCACACCAGAAACACCGCATCATTACCGCACACCTATGCCTGATCAGATCCCTACCGGTTAAAGGCGATAGTTAACGTCTCGGCACGTCTAGGCACTGCGGGCGGGGACCGAACCTGAGAGCTACAAATAACGCGTCCGATGCTTTACCAAATGAGCTACCGCGGCGGCCATCCCCCCGTTCACTTTATGGGCTATATATGTGCATTAAACGTGTGAGCGTCAGTCAGTGTCGCCATTGAGCGTGTATATATATCCCCATAAAGTGGACGGGGGGGGATGGCCACCGCGGTACCTCAGTTGGTACAGCATCGGACGCGTTATCCGAAGGTCAAAGGTACGGTCCCTGCCCGCGGCAAGTTATCCTTTCGTTCACTTTTCTTTCTTCACATTTGTATTACCATTACTACTAATATCCCCTATAGTCTCCTTGACATCAATGTATGTTAGTTCTCATTAATATTGTTTATAGAAGTCACTCTCCATCGTGATCGTTACCACTTCTTGGCCAATCCCTGTTATAAACTAAAGCTACAGAATTACCGCCTTTCCCTCAGCCTTTTTTTTTCGTTCTTGAACATATCAACTCCATCAGCTATTACGTAGCGACGAAGCCCACCTTTTGTCCACCGAGCCCTCGCGTTTCGCTCCCACGTGTAATGGCATTGGCAGAATTCAAAATCGGATGTCTGGCGATGTAGTTCCTATAGCTTCATAAGAAGCTATGGCATCAGGAAACACACTCCGATGTGCCTAATTGGCTGCCATGTACTTATGCGCTGCGCGAAGTCAAAGGTTTGAGCCACGGCGTCGATCGGATTGATATAGGGCTGAACATGGCCTCCGCGATTGCGCGCCGGCATGTTTCTGGCGGTGCGCAATCTCGAAGGTGACGTGCTGAAATTCAAGAACACATGCGTCTATGAATTTATAGGTGTATCGGAAAAGCTACAAATTGTCAATATGATTCTGGCATAGTGCAAAGCATGAAATCTCATACTTTGTGTGATGGTGGTGTTTTAAATGTCAATACTTTGGCTTGGATGCAAGGGCTATGTTATGTTTTCTCGTTCTCCCATGATGGACGGACGAGGTAGGCGCACGGGTGTTCCTTCACCCACCCACCTTTCCAGTCCAGCAATGGTGGCTCAAACGAGGTAAACCTGAGGATGAGCAGTCGCAGGGTAAATCATGACGGCGTCGTAGGAAAAGTTCGTCCATCAATCTTTCAAACATTGTGCTCTTTTCTTAGCGAAATTCATCAAGAAAGTCAGCTCACCTTCTCTCGAAGCACTGTAAACGATGTCAAAACAATCAACACGGCGACAACGGATAGCAGAACAGCAATTTTCAATAGAATCTTTTGTCTACACCGAGAGTGGCATGTTGCGTTCAGTGAACTGGGTGATAACTCTGACTCGGCTTCAACTAACGTGACCGTGCCATCTCCAGGAACATACTGGACATATGGAGGCGGCTTCTCTCTTTCCATGGTCAAATCCAAACTTCTAGAAGTGTTCTCACCTGCACACAGAAGCCGCGCGCTGAATAACGGATGCTGAAGCAAATACTTCCTGAAGGAAGCGACTTGATTTTTCAAATGGGGCCACCGCTTTTCACGCGACAAAATAAAGAGACAAACACAACACACTCAACTTCAAGCAGGTCGCGGGATCGAATCCCGGCGTTTCGATAAAAGCAACATGCTACAGGCCCGTACACCCAGATTTAGCTGCATCTTACAGAACCCGCGGTGGTCGAAATTTTATGAGCATTAAACTACGGCTTATGCCGTAATCGTAATGAGGTTTTGGGAGAAAGCCTGAACAATTTTTATATCAGTGCTCTCAGGCTCAACTACCTCCACAAAAAACAAATTACACACTGTTTTATCACGAAACAGTTTGTGACAAAGTCTTCACATTTTACCAAGCACGAGCAGGTTTGAGGCTACGTGAAGAATGGCGTGAAACTAATGCCTATTTGACATGTGGAATTTTTATACGTACCAATCGGTGGGACGGCTGTAGACGCGGCATCTAGCTCGCGTCCTGGCGTAGCAAGTTTGCCGAACTACGGTGTGCAGTCTAGCGAACAGAGCTGAGAGGCGATATCGGCTTCCGTGCGGAAGCGTATCAAGCGGGAAAGGAAATGAGCACCAGAGTGTCGCCCACTGAGTCACCGGCAGAGAAGGGATAATATGCCGCAAGAAGTAGCGAGTGGCATGCGAACCGCACTCATGGGGCCCTTGCAGCCGTTTTATAGATAAGCACGATTCATTGGTTCTGGCATTTTTATAATTGAATTCTCATCTTTCGTTAACCAAAGCATCCCGAAAATACGTTTTTAAAAAATTAAGGCAGCTTGCACTAGTGGTGCCAAGCCTGAAAAAAGTGCGGAGTGGGGCATGCCTTCTTTGTTTCTCTTCGGTTTTCTCTTCCTTCCTTCCTCTCTTTCTTTCTTTTTTTCTTTTGCAGTTTTTTTCTGTGTTTTTTCACTTTACTTCTACATATATCTATCCTTGTCAAGAAGATACAATGATCATATACTTTTCGGTTTAGTGGTATGTCACATGTGATCCATCTATTATTAGCTTTCGATGAATTTCTTTCTCATGGGTGTGCTCCCCCTGTAATTGGCCTACTTAGGTATAAATGATCTTGAACATGGCAAATGACTTCAAGGGTCACTTGTCAAATTATCACCGATGGCTGTTGCCTAATCATAAATTGCTTTTCTTATGAAATATTTTATGATTACCTTTGTCGAAAGCACATTTAATTTTAGCCCTAATTTCATACTTTGTGGGTTTAGGTGATCTATCTTTGTCTGCGATTCGTCGCCATTATTACTCAAGATCACTACGTCTCAAAATCTTAGGTTAGGTGAGATATTCTCCATTAATCTTTTTTTTTTTTATTGCCCTCAGTCAGGTCGTATGAATACTTCTCCTTGTCATTCAGTGAACAGCATCAGATAGATTGTATCCGCCTGTCTTCTGCCATGTTGTATTGGGATTTTATTGCTCTTCTTTTTGGAGACCCAGAGTAGCTGTGGATTCTTTTAAGAGGTTAGCCATTGAATTTATGTCTGTTTGAGGTAGTACTTGGTGCCTCCAGGTGTACTGAATTTATACGGAGTCAAAAGCCTTATCGTATTCTACACTGCATACAAAAAGGGTTTGTTGTACTGAGATTTATTTAATATGTAGAAAATTACGTGATTCTGATTAATTGCAGAAAATGCCTCCCTGAAGCCGCCGGCTCTTGAAGTTTCCTGAAGCCTTGTGTTTCCCTTAAACCACTTGAAATTGCCGTCACACGTGCTTTGTGTAATATGAAAATGAGGTGATGGATCTGTAGTTCTTCAAAGCTTCAACATTTCTGTTTTTTTTCTTGCGACAGCAATTATATGGA
This sequence comes from Rhipicephalus appendiculatus, assembly GCA_030522465.1. Lineage (NCBI taxonomy): Eukaryota > Metazoa > Arthropoda > Arachnida > Ixodida > Ixodidae > Rhipicephalus > Rhipicephalus appendiculatus. Next base: position 24,368 of record JALIZH010019520.1, on the reverse strand, counting down.
CACTTTCGACTGGCTTTCGCCGCCACCGTCATCGTCGGCGTGGCCATCGTAACCTGTTTCTATTAACGTCCAAATCGATCATATCCCCTACGCGTACCGTATGTTTTACCCGCGGGTAAAAACGCGTGAGCTGGTGTGACGAACGCGGCCGACGCTGAGATGAAAAGAGCCGAGCCATCTACGTTGCACGGAGAATGCATGCGATAATACCACATCGCGTGCCGGGCATGCCCTTCATTGCTACTCAAGCAGAGGGGAAACGACACCCTCTCCCCTAGCCGTCCTCACGGAGCATGACAGAAGGTGACCGAGGAAGATGTCTCGCTGGCGTGTCAACTGTGCGTTTTGACTTTAAGGGGCGTTTTTCTCGGCAGGCGTTGCTGACTACTTGTGTAGCCGTGTACGTGCTGTGCTCTCAGTGCGAAGAGTCTACGAAAGTGCTACTTTCCCTGGAGCGCCCGTGTTTGGTTACACCAGCGTGTTGTAGAGTCACGCGAGGTTGGATCCTAATGAGTTAGCTGCCAGCTTTACTTCTATAATATAATAGTTTGTTGTTATCGTATTCATTCATTCACCCTTTTGGTAAAACTGATTTTTAATAATATAACGGTGGTATTTTTTCGGCTTAGTGGCTCAGTAAATGTTTACAGATTTAATATGTATTGGCGCAAGTTTTTGTATTGTAAAATGCCCGCCATTTATGTTGTCTTTTCAAACTGTTTTTTCCACTAGGCATGGCTCTTATAGTTATTCTAAGAGGAACGCTAAATGTAAAGAAATTTGCCGCCCCTTTGGCTAACGCTATGGAGGACATAGGCGAAAATAAGCCTATGCTCTCACAGGGCGCTCATTAATTTACTTTCACAATCTTAGCTTAGTACCTGGATACTTCTTTCCACTGATTCTTTTCAAGTCGCTCACACTTCACCATGATTCCACGTGCTTAACATAGCAGCCGAAGTGTAACTCATATTAACGCGATAGCGTTAAAGAGCTCCTTTCGCAGAAATTCCGGCGTTGGCGTCGGTGTTGGCATCGTTAATTGTGAGCGAAAAATCATCATCTTGTCCGTGACCGAAAAATTGAGAAAGATGAAAATAAAATAAATAATATAAATTTTCGTGTCCGAGTGAGGATCGAACCCGGGTCATCCGCGTGGCAAGCAGGTGTTCTACCACACTGCCACGCGTCCGCTTGGAAATACAGTGAAAATAACTTCGTCTGCTTGGAAATGCAGTGCAAATAACTTTCATGCTTCGCAATCGCGAAGCGTCTTTTATATAGGCGTCGCAATATAACATGTAATATCCCAGGAATATTGCGTGGTACAAGCGTACATTGCCATCGGGCGTCAGAATATGTGACTAACATAACGATTTCGTAGTTTAAAGCCGGCCACCCATTACAAACGGCACACACCTTACTGCAAGTATTCCCTTAACACCACGTAGTAGGTGCATAGCAAGTATGCTCTAAGTGGTTAAATTAGGCACTCGGGACTGGATGTCGCTATCGCGTTCAACTCTTAAAGGCGAAGATGAAGGGTCTCCCATTTTTTTGAGACACATTATACATTCGCTTTCACATTTGATTCAGCGTCAGTATTACCATTTCAATGACTTCTCTACACTTTGTATATTTCTTTACATTCAATTGCCCTAAATTTCAGTTCACTCGAATTTGTTTCACCTTAATTAACCTTCACTTCCTAGTATTCAGCTTATTTCTGATTGCATTTCCATTATGAGCCAATTGTCATTTCTAATAGTTCATCATGACCTTTTAAAGGGACTCACCCTCTTCCTTGGTAGCTTTCTGCGGCTCACTTTTCTTGATTTCATGCAGGCTTTTCAAAACAAAGTCATGATACATTTAAATAAAACTAGAGCTATATGGAATAAGAGGTCATGTTTTGCAACTAGTCAAATCTTTTTCTAGTCAAAGTTTTCCTCCAGTAAACAGTTTGTTCCAATGGACAGATTTAGGTGGATTGCGCGGGGAACTATGGCGTACCGCAAAGCAGAATTCTAGGACCGCTACTTTCCAATATCTCTATTAATGATCTGGTCACAATTGATGGTAAAGCTCTTTTCATAATAAATGTCTATTTTTAATGGTGTATTTTTAATGGTGATAGCTTTAAGAATTTCGCTACACAGGCGAAGAGTTACAAAAGAAAAAGCTGGAAGTATGGGGCGATACAAATGTGCTGAATTTTAGGTTAATAAGTCAAAGGCAGTCTGTTTTCGCACTAAAATAAGAAAATGAAACCTTATTGTTAGCTTACCATACAAAGGAGAAGCTATACAAATTGTTCCATCTTTTAAATCACAGGAAGTGTATTTTTCAGGATATATGCTTTGTGCAAAACAGAACGTTCTTATCGCCACAAAAGTGTACCAAGCTACAGGTTTGGTAACACGACAGAGATACATCCTACGGCATAAAGTGAAATTGTTTCTGCACAATACCGTATTCTGTTCATATCACAACTATGGCGCGTTAGCGTAGGCTACCACCACCACTACAAAGTTAAAACGGATATCCGTCCTCTAAAAAACAATTCTTCGTATTACGTACAATATACCTTACGGAAATAGCACTAAACACTTGTTTAACGAACATAAAACTACCAAGCATTCAATTCATATGCTTACAAACTGCCACGCAATTACAGGAAAGAACAAACATTCAGCACAGTTCCCTTCAAAGTCAGCGTCCAGACGTCCCTTCAAATCAAGAATACAAGTACAATAAATAGGATGTTCCCTGCTGCTGCCTACTGTAAAAAATTTTGATATCTTACTCAAGCGTTCCTTGCTTTTAGTCTCACTCCTTCCATCGGGCCTAATTGTATCGATAGGAAAAGATACTGTAAAAACTGATAGTACGCGTTCAGCGTTGAGTCCGGGGTGCGTTTATTAAAGAAATAGCACAGGTCAAGCGATCAGCCGTCGGAAACGGAGCAAGCACGAGCGCCAACAACGGTCCTCGTCTTCGTCTTTTGCTGGTCTGCGTTGTATCCATTCTACAAATCACTCCCCCGCGGAAAAGGAGCCATCCTGGCGACCTAAGGTACAGGTACGACTGGTGGGTCGTAATCCGGCTTCAGTCGGTCGACGGGAACAGTCTGGCGGGCCACGGCGGCGGCGGTCTGTGGATGATTGAACAGGCTCGACAATATAGTTGACCGGGGAGGCTTGACGTAGGACGCGGTAGAGGCCTTCGTATTTAGGCAGTAGCTTTGTGGAAAGCCCAGGAGCAGAAGAGGGAACGCGAAGCCATACCAACGTTCCAGGCGAATATGACTTGGGAGGCAGGTTGGCGTCATGGCGGTCCTTCTGGCATGCTTGGTCTTCCGCAGTTAACGAACGTGCGAACTGCCTGCATTCTTCAGCATAGATGGCGTCTTCAGATAGGGTTGTAGACTCTGAAGTGTCCGGGCGATACAGCAGAATGGTATCCATAAGTGAGGAGGGTTCGCGGCCGTAAAGAAGAAAGAAGGGAGAAAATCCTGTCGTAGACTGAGTGGCGCTATTGTAAGCGTACGTAACAAATGGTAGTATACGGTCCCAGTTGGTGTGGTCAGCGGAGACGTACATGGATAGCATGTCGCCTAGTGTGCGGTTAAAGCGCTCAGTCATGCCGTTGGTTTGTGGATGATACGCGCTGGTCGTTCGATGCACAACGTTGCATTCACGCAGGAGGGCTTGCACTGCTTCAGATAGGAACGTGCGTCCGCGGTCGCTGAGTAGCTCGCGAGGCGCGCCGTGGCGAAGAACAAGTTTGTGAAGTATGAATAAGCCGACTTCACGTGATGTGGCTTCTGGCAGCGCAGCAGTCTCAGCATACCGTGTCAGGTGATCAATAGCGACGATCACCCAGCGGTTCCGGTCAAGTGTGTACGGAAGGGGGCCATACAAATCAATGCCGATGCGATGAAAAGGTCGGGTGGGACAAGGCAAAGGCTGAAGCGGCCCAGTGACTATACGCGGTGGATTCTTCCGGCGTTGACACTTGGCGCATGAACGCACGTATTGGCGGACGAAGCGGTACATTCCACGCCAGTAGTACCGCAGCCGGAGGCGCGCATACGTCTTCATGGCACCAGCGTGGCCGCATTGGGGGTCTGCGTGGAAGGAGGCGCATATATCAGCACGTAGATGGCGAGGAATCACCAACAACCACTTGCGACCATCAGCTAGGTAGTTGCGCCGGTAAAGGAGCCCATCGCGCATGGTGAAATGTCGAGATGTGCGCCGCAGCGAACGACTGGCGGTATGCGGTGATGGCTTGGATAGTAACTCCATTAAAGAGACTATCCAAGGGTCCTGGCGCTCCTCAGATGGCATGTCAGCGTTTGTAAGGGACGCAGAATCGTAGCTAGAGACAGACGCATTAGCACAGTCATCGGGAAGCGGAGAGCGAGAAAGAGCGTCGGCATCTGAATATCTGCGCCCTGACCTGTAAACGACGCGGATGTCATAGTCTTGGAGACGTAATGCCCAACGAGCTAGACGACCAGATGGGTCTTTTAGGGACGACAACCAACAGAGGGCGTGGTGATCAGTCACGACATCAAATGGGCGGCCATACACGTAAGGTCTAAATTTCGCGATTGCCCGAACGATGGCTAGACATTCTTTCTCGGTGACCGAATAATTCTCTTCAGCTCTGGTGAGAGTGCGACTTGCGTAAGAGACGACGTACTCGTCGAAGCCGGACTTGCGTTGAGCAAGAATAGCGCCAAGGCCGACTCCACTAGCGTCCGTGTGGATTTCGGTTGGCGCGTCTGGGTCAAAATGACGGAGAATCGGTGGCGATGTCAGTAGATGACGTAATTTCGCGAATGCGTCATCGCAAGCGGGCGAACATGCCGAGATACCTTGGCTGTCAGCAAGTAGGCGTGTTAAAGGGGCCATTAGAGATGCGAAATTACGAACGAATCGTCGAAAATACGAGCATAGGCCTATAAAGCTCCGGAGTTCTTTGAGTGTCGATGGCTTGGGAAACTCGGTGACGGCGCGGAGCTTTTGCGGGGTCGGGTAGAACTCCGTCCTTGCTGACAACATGCCCTGAAATGGTGAGCTTCCGGGCGGCGAAGTGTCATTTCTTCAAATTCAGTTGTAGCCCAGCCTTTGTGAGGCACTCCAGGACACTTGCGAGGCGCCGGAGATGACTACCGAAGTCCTTTGAAAAAACCACGACGTCGTCCAGATAGCAAAGGCACGTGTGCCACTTGAGACCTCGAAGTATGTTGTCCATAAGACGCTCGAAGGTGGCGGGGGCATTACAAAGGCCGAACGGCATCACGTTAAACTCGTACAAGCCGTCAGGTGTTACGAACGCAGTTTTGGGGCGGTCGGCTTCATCCATAGGTACCTGCCAGTACCCCGACCGAAGATCCAGCGAAGAAAAGAACTCAGCCCCTTGCAAACAGTCGAGCGCATCATCGATTCTGGGGAGCGGATGAACATCTTTGCGGGTGATCTTGTTAAGGCGCCTATAATCAACACAGAATCGGATGCTGCCGTCCTTCTTTTTCACAAGCACTACAGGGGGATGCCCACGGACTGTGGGACGGCTGTATGACGCCACGACTAAGCATATCAGTCACCTGGTCGTCAATAACCCGGCGTTCAGCTTGAGAGACCCGGTATGGACGCTGGCGCAGAGGTGCATGGCTGCCGGTGTCTATGTGATGAACTATTGAAGATGTTCGGCCCAGACTGGTTTGCTTGTAGTCGAAAGACGTCCGAAAGCGGTCGAGAAGCTTCAAAAGTTGGGCGCGTTGAGCACTCGGAAGGTCCGAAGCGAATGATGGAAGGAAGGCGTCTAGGGAAGATGGGTTGGACTTGGTAATGAGATCAACGCTGGCGACGTGAAGGCTTGTTGTGCGATCGGGCAGTGGGCTAGCGCAAACTGAATCAATGTCCTCAAGTCGCCCTATACATTCTCCGCGAAACATTGTGGCTGCAACCGAAAGCAGGTTCGTGACATAAATGATTCCACCGCAGTTTTCGATCGTGACGACAGCAAAGGGGAGAAGAAAGTTCTTACGAGAAGTGAATGCTTCTGACGGCGTAAACATGGCGGTAGCGAAAACATAGTCGCAGGAGATCGGCACAAGGACAGACGACATAGGTGGGATGTCCGTGTACTCGGCAACGACGACACGAGAAAAATACGACTTGCCAGAATCGACGTCGGAGATCGCTGATAACTCGAGCTCGGCACGGGCACAATCGACAATGGCATGATGCGTGGAAATAAAGTCCCACCCCAATATAACATCGTGCGAGCATTGGGGAAAGACGACGAACTCAACCACGTGCAAAACGTCCTGAATGAGTAGACGAGCTGTGTACGTCACGGAAGGCTATATGTGATGTGTGGTTGCCGTACGGAGAGAAACACCAGAAAGCGGAATCGTCATTTTTTTTAACTTGCGGCACATTGCTTCGCTCAACACAGATACAGCTGCTCCAGTATCGACTAAGGCTGGCACGGCAACACCTTCAATGAATACAGTTATTTCGTTAGCAGGTTGAGAACGAGGCCTTGTAGATTTCGACAGCGGCGCAGTTCTTGCCTCCGGAACTGCGATGGTCAGTTTTCCGTTTGGACGGGCGGAGAACGACGAAGCATTGGCGAAAGCGAACGTCGGCGCGGGGAGGGCGATGGAGGCGAGTTGAAGGGCCAGCGGGTCGACGAAGAGGTGTCCGAAGGAGCGTGCGGGGGCATCGGCTGTGGTGGCTCACTACGGTCGTAGCTGTAACTTGTGTCAACGGTAGCTGGGCGGGGAACGCGGCGGCGGCAGAAACGCTCGACATGGCCGGGCAGACGACAGTAGTAGCAAATCGGTCAGTTGTCCGGTGTGCGCCAAGGATAATATAGGAAGGTTGGTCAGGACGGCGATAAAGCGGCATGTGCGGGCCTGCCGGCGCATGCGTTGCGTAGAAGGCATTTGTGGAATGAAGAGAGTCCGTGCCGTGTGGCAGCGCATGTGACGGCCTTCTCGCGACGTCAGCGTAGGTCAAGGGCGCGGATACAGGCGGTGGCTGGTGCGTTGGACGGCAGAGCTTCGGATACTTGCTCCTCGATGGTTTGTCGCAGCGACGAGGGGAGTCCATGAGTATTACCAGGCAGAAAGGGTGCCAGAGACAATTGTCGCGCAACCTCCTCGCGGATGAACTGCTGGATTTGGTGCGTCAATGCCATCGGCTCCGCAGAGATGGCGCCAACGGTCAATGATGACGTGCTGGCCGTGTCGAAACTAGGACGTCGCGTGGAAATGCGCTGCTTTCGTAACTCGTCGTAGCTCTGGCAGTGCTGAATGACGTCTGCGACTGTCTGAGGAGTTTTCGCCCCAAGCATGTGAAACGCATCGTCCTCGATGCCCTTCATGATATGCTTGACTTTGTCGGCTTCGGACATGGCAGGATTGAAGCGGCGGCAGAGGCCTACGACGTCCTCAATGTACGAAGTAAAGCTTTCTCCAGACAGTTGGGCGCGATCACGCAAGCGCTGCTCTGCGTGGAGCTTGCGCACCGTCGGTCGGCCGAATACGTCCGCGAAGGTCGTCTTGAAAGAGGCCCAGGTGGTTATCTCAGCCTCGTGGTTGTTAAACCAAAGCTCCGCGACTCCTCTCAGGTAGAAGTGGACGCGGCCGAGTTTGTCAGTGTCGTCCCACTTGTTGACACTCACCCGTTCATACGAAGCGAGCCAGTCCTCGACGTCCTGCTCATCAGTACCGCTGAAGAGGACTGGGTCGCGCTCCCTTGGAATACCGGGGCAGCGGGCAGGTGGGGGGTGTGGTAGCATTCTGCTCTGCGACGTCGTCGGGCATTGTTGACGGTGCAGGTAGAGTCCGGGTACGGAGTTCCAGGGTGCAAAGGGAACCAGCACTCTCCACCACTTGATAGTACGCGTTCAGCGTTGAGTCCGGGGTGCGTTTATTAAAGAAATAACACAGGTCAAGCGATCAGCCGTCGGAAACGGAGCAAGCACGAGCGCCAACAACGGTCCTCGTCTTCGTCTTTTGCTGGTACTTCTGTCTGCGTTGTATCTATTCTACAAAACAATTATTATTGCGATAGCAATTATATGGACACTCGCGGCTGGTTTTCGCCGTCGGCGTCGGCGTCCGCGTCGGCGTCGGCGTCATTTGCCGTATATGTATATGTATATATATAACCGGCCCCGCCCGTCGTTCGTGAGCGTGAAAAGACGCGAGGGGGGGGGGGTCCCTCGAGCGACCTTCGATTTTACGAGCGGGGGCGCGCGTTATCTCCCCCTTCTCTGCGGCCGACAGCGGGCAGGGTGGGGAGGGGGGGGGGGGCGACGTTCGATTTTACGAGCGCGGGCGCGCGCGTTATCAGGGTTGCCGTTGGTGGCTACTTTGCGCCAAATTGGCTACTTTTTGACCCCGTCTGGCGACAAAAATTTGCAGTTGGCGCCATGGCTATTTTCTGGCTACTTTTAAGGTGCTAATTTGGCGCATTAGGTAGCCATTTTTTCTCATTTTTTCAGACGAAATGCCTTGTTTTTAAGCTTTTCTCTCGCTTCAGCGGATGCGTATGGTCGTCCTCCACCCACCAGTAGGCTGGTGCGCATTGAGGAGCCCTTACGCGACGCTTAGCGTGTCTCCAAATACGGAGTGGCGAAGTTGCGTGCATGGTGACGAACGTGTGGCCGGCTCGGTGCTCAAGCTTCCCGCCATGTATTGTGATGCTACGCTCAAGTTTTGCGAATAATTTTGAAGCGCAGTGCGTGATCTCGTGCAAACTTAGGAAAACAGACATCTGCAACAAAATTTAGCTGGCCTGTTCCTTTACAACCAGAATTTGGTCTGCAGCTTCAACGAAAATCTGCTTAAACTTACATGTTCCTACTGAATTGCTGGCTGGAATATTCTAATATAACTTTGCGTCGGGCAAGAACTCATATTTTCTACATAAAATATATGCACGTGTAATGAATTTACCGAAATTCGTTCATTTAATGTATTTCCAACTTACCGGTGGCTTTCCATGGTCTTACTTATTCAAAATGGTCTTATTTATTGATCAATACTACAGAATCTGCTCATAATACCACTTCTGTTCCATTTGGCTACAAATTTGGCGATAATATTAAATGGCATGGCTACTTTGGCTACTTTTGGCTTGAGTTCTGGCTCCTTTTCAAGTCCACCCAACGGCAACCCTGCGCGTTATCTCCCCTTCTCGGCGGCCGACAGCGGGGGGCCGGTGTACCCTTCTACGTGCTGCGCTCTCAACGCGAAGAGAATTCTCTTAAACAAGCGTTTTCTAGAGTTGCGTGAGATCGGATCCAAAAAGAGTTAGCTGCCAGCCTCACTTTGTATAACATTAGAATTTTTCGCTATCGCATTCATTGCTTCACCGGTGAAACTGTGACTTTTTTTATTATTATTATTAATATTATTATTATTATTGTTGTTTTTGCTGTTATTATTATTATTATTATTAGTATTATTATTATTATTTTTATTATTATTATTATTATTATTATTATTATTATTATTATTATTATTATTATTATTATTATTATTATTACTTCGTTATGTAAGGTTTATGAGATCAGTGATCTTGGTGTTGTTTTTGATAGCACGTTCAATTTTTTGCCCACACTCAACGTGCTGCCATGCGGGGTCTTCGTTCTCTCGGCTGTGTTTGCAGAATTTCTCGAGAATTCAGTTCTCCTACAGCCTTCCACAAATTGTATATCGCAATATGTCTTCCTCAACTTGAGTATGCATCTGTAATCTGGAATGGTGTTGCTAAATCCAGCAGTAACGCCATTGAGCGAGTCCAGAAAAAATTCCTAAGCATTTACAACCATCGTTTTGCTAGAAATGACTCTGGGTCTTGTCCTAACACTGCTGGATTATTATCATTACCATCACTTTACTGCCGACGAAATCGCGCTGACCTGTTATTTCATTACAAGCTAGTTCGTGGTATGATATCCTGCTCTTTACTTCTCAGTTGTATTAATTTTCGAATACCGCGTAAGTTAACCAGAGAGAATCGACCGTTTCATGTACCTGTCAGCTTCTTCCAACACTCTACCCTTCACAGAATACAAAGTCTCTATAATGTTAACTTTCTTGATCTTGATGTTTTTTCACTTTCCACAGTCATTGTTTTTATCTGAGCTATGCACTGTCTTAACATAGTTTGGCACAATGTATAAATTCTTCCCTTTTCCGTCTTTCAGGAAGCCTTCCGCATAGTTGCGTATATACCACATTACCTTTCACTCCAATTCCTTCATTCTCGTGTTGTCTTTTTTATTCTTCCCCCATTGCGTTGATTTCTTTTTTGTCTATGCGTTTTCGCTCTTTTTTATCTGCTGCCTCTTTTGTCTTCAATGTATTGTTTATTTATTTTTTTGTTTTAATTCTGCGTGCGCCTGCACAAAGACCTCATGGTTGTTCCTGGGCACGTTAAATAAAGGATTGATTGATCGACTTATTGATTTATTTATTTATTTATTTATTGATCGATTGATTGATTGATCGATTGATTGATTATAACTGCAGCCTCCATCAGCGGACATTTTTCTGCGCATGCTTTGAAGGGGGGTTCGAGCCGTCTGCTCCGAGAATCAACGAAGCCGCCGGTTCACTGAACAAGAGAAAACATTTATTAAAACAACTGAACCTTAAAGTTATACGGAATACCACAAACTCGTGGGTACACGACAATCACGCGCTAGCCCTCTCATCGACGGGGCACATACAACAACCACGCGCACTGTGCTGACCGCACTTGCTGCGCGTCCTTCGCCGACTCCCCTGGCTGCGCATCAGCGGCTCCTTTTGAGGCAAGCAAGTGGGCCACGCGCATCACCAGTGCGCAGCACGTGTCACCTTGATAGCTGACTGGCGATGGGCGTGGTTCCCACATATTCCCCCCCTGTAAACAAAGGGTTCGTTGCAGGGGTTCGAGGATCGCGTTCTCGGGGTAGGGCTCAGCGGATGTGCCCGCCGACGACTTGGTCTCGCTGGCGGTGCTGCTGTTCGGTAAGGGCGACTCCTCGGACGCCAGCAGATGCTCGAGCTTCGAAAATGGCGATGGGTCGGTGCTGTCTTCTAGTACCTTGAGATCCATCGGCACTGCGGTGGCGAGGTCGGTGCTCCAGCGAAAGGAACTCCGCGCTTCGCCACGGTTGACGCACATTGGAGACTGCGTTGGTTCCTGTGGCGGCGGTCGCGTCTCGGTCGGTTGGTCTGGGTCGGTCAAACCACGCGGGGTCTTGGTTAGCGTCGACATCGCTGATGGAGGCGGGAAACGATCCTGCGGGCTTACGAAGGACGAATAAGCCAACTCAGAAAGTGTGCTCGTTCCGGTAACACATTTCGACGTGGACTCCGGAACAACAGCGTAGTCAGTGTCCGACGAAGACGTGCCGAAGGCAGCGCTGGGGTCAATCGCTTACGCACCTGTTCCACGTGACCGCGACTCCGCCAGCGCAGTGGTCCTAGCGCTCACGCTCATCATGTCATCGGCATCCGGAAAGCTTCCCGAAAACAGCGTCGTCGATGAAGACAGGGGGCCGGTGTGTACCTGCCAACGCCCCCGCTCCGATTCCGCTCGACTTCCGGTCCGGGCTCAAATGAGACTCGTCACTCACAGAAGGTGTAATGGCCGGCGTATCTGTCGACGGGTGGCTGCCAGAAAGCACGTCGGTACTGGTGGTCGCGCTCGTCACACCACTTTGCGTCAGATGGCCACAATGCCCAACCGGGGCCCCTTTCCATTCTCTGCGTTCCAGGGTAGGGACCGCCACGCCCCTTGCAGCACAGTAGGTACGGACTCGACATGTCCCCTAGACGCGCAGTACACCGCAGTGGCTATGTCCAGGCGCTCCATGCTCTCCAGAAGGTTCTTCAATGCGGCCTCCATACTTGCCGGAGCAGACGTTCCTCGCACGTTGGGCGCCAGATGAAGGGGGTTCGAGCCGTCTGCTCCGAGAATCAACGAAGCCGCCGGTTCATTGAACAAGAGAAAACATTTATTAAAATAACTGAACCTTAAAGTTATACGGAATACCACAAACTCGTGGGTACACGACAATCATGCGGTAGCCCTCTCCTCGACCGGGCACATACAACAACCACGCGCACTGTGCTGACCGCACTTGCTGCGCGTCCTTCGCCGACTCCCCTGGCTGTGCATCAGCGGCTCCTTTTGAGGCAAGCAAGTGGGCCACGCGCATCACCAGTGCGCAGCACGTGTCACCTTGATAGCTGACTGGCGATGGGCGTGGTTCCCACAGCTTGAAATGGGGACTAGGGAGACGTCTTGCCCCTTTTCTTTTGTTTATCAGCAGAGCTATTTAGGCTAGGCCAGCCCTCCGGTTTACCTCGACATATGTTACCATCATGAACTGCCTCTAACTAGTCTGGCATCTAGCGTCGCCTTGCACCTGGCACAGCTGCTATGCAACGCAATAAGTCGGCCGGCGCGCGCTCTCTTCGTCGTAATCTTCTGTTTCGCTCCCGAACCAGGTGCGCCCGAATCACGCTTTCCCGCTGAGCCGATTTATCCGTCGTGGGATTCATTAACTCGGATGTGCTACAGGAGTGCTGAGAAAGAGATAGAAAGATAAATACAGAAACACGCCCAGTCTTCAATCTTAGTAAATTGAACAGTTGTGGGCACACTGTGCGCTAACCAGGTACGCCGACTACACTGACCTTTAAAGGATAACTTATGGGCCTACACATCCTCAACACGCATGTTAAAGCACCGACGTCAGTTTCAATGAAACGAAGCGCACGATAAGGTTCGATTCACATTTCACGTGCGATGCTGTGAATGTCATATCCAGCATGCGTTTCTATATTGCACGGGGGTCAAGCAACGCTTGAACATAGCTTGCTGAGTCATGCGAGTATATATTTATTCGATGTGAAGCATCTTATGGCGAAGCTTAATCCGGTGGTGGTGGTGGTGGTGGTGGTGGTGGTGGTGTGCCGCGTGCCCACCCTTACTGCGCATGCGCAAACAGTTAAAAAAAATAAAAAATAAAAAAACCTCCTCTCCCCCTTTCTCTCCTCTAGGCATCCCTCCCCGCGGCAACCACACCCACACTGCGCATGCGCCTCCCTTCCTCTCTCCCCTCTTACACTCCCCCTCTCTCCATCCCTGCCCGCGGCGTCGAAACTCCCCCCTGCGCATGCGCGTCCCCCCTCTCTCTCTCCTACGCTCCCCCCTCTCTCCTCTACGCATCCCTGCCCACGGCGTTCACACTCCCACTGCGCATGCGTGTCACCCCCCTCTCTCTCCTCTCCTACGCTCCTCCCTCTCTCGCCTCGCGACGCCGACGCAGGCAGCGTCTGCTAGCGAGTTTCTTGGTTGAAAAAACCGACTGCTCGCGCTGCACAACCGTTCACTGGCCATCCCGTATATATAGCAATGGATCTTGACCTCCAAGGTGGTGCCGGTGGGAGATTTCTCCTGTGCGTTGTTGAACAATAAAAATTCGCAGCGTGCGCGTTAACTAAAAGCGGAGTGCGGGTCTCTGTGTCCAGTCGGAGTCTTCTGTCTCTCATTGCCCATTAGCAGCGATTGGCATGTTCTAGTAGGAAAAACTGCTCCATCACTGCCTCCTTTGCGCCTCCCCCAGTTTTTCTCTCCTGCGCAACGCTGCGATGAGCGCCAGCGTCAACGCCGCCGCCAGTGTAAGCGTTAGCGCCCGCTGCTTCACATCTACACATGGTTCCCTTTAGCGGGAGATGGTGTAATTTTTTGCTTATTCGACTGTTGTGACAGCGGAACCAGCACTGGAGCCAAAATTAATGCTAAGAAAACATGGCGTCTATGTTATAGTAGCACGCAATTATTTTTATTACTTTGTTATAGAATTAGATAGCCAGCACTGCTAACCACAATGCATGTTGCACCGGCATGATTCTTGCTGATACCGTCTTTTTCCAAAGCAATTTAAAGACCTGGCATGACTTTGTTGTCGAATACTTGATTGCTATGCAGAATACCTGGGTTCAATTTTGGCTGAAATCCTCATTTTTTTTTTGTTCTTGCATTCGTTGGCTCAACGCGGCCGATGTCGCTCTTTCTTGGGGCTATCTCGTTTAAATTATCAATGTCTGTTCTCGCCGTTTTAGGGTAGATATAAACTCTGCTCCACCTGTGGCGCACACCCGCATACCGTGGTATACTGGTATGTGCCACACGTGACTGGAGTAAAGGGTTTCATGGCGTACACGGCAGGATTTTCGCGTTATTCCCGTCATGACCAGACAGTCATGTTCATTTTACCCTTATTCCCTCCTATACCAATTCTGGTCAATACCAAGTTGAGGAGGCGACCACGAGGGTGCCCAGACGTAAGCGGCTAGATAGATAGATAGATAGATAGATAGATAGATAGATAGATAGATAGATAGATAGATAGATAGATAGATAGATAGATAGATAGATAGATAGATAGATAGATAGATAGATAGATAGATAGATAGATAGATAGATAGATAGATAGATAGATAGATAGATAGATAGATAGATAGATAGATAGATAGGAAAGCTGAAGGTGCCTCCATTTCTCAGCGAACCCTCCGCTGTGAAATGCGCCTCGCATTTATAATTTCGGTGGAGGAGCAGGGTTGGAGCACCTCCATTCCCCTCTGGCTACGCCGTTTGTCTGACATACTACCCTGCTTCAATGATGTGGGCCAAAAAAGTGTCTGCGTCTCTTCCGCACTCTCGTGCCGGTCATGGCTACTGGCGCAACTTAGCTTTGTAGAAACAGCCATGTAGAGTACACGTTTACTATAGCGGAGTTTTTTTAAGCCAGAGGTGCAGCCGTGAGCCGCTCGTAAAAGCTCGGCGTGTGTGTGCCACTCCAAGCGGACACATGCCAAGCAGCTTCTAGCATTGTATAGCCATGCATAGCACAGTATATCAAGCGGGTGGAAAATAGAAGTGAGGGTGAGGAGGAAGAAAAGGAGGTGGTGAGAAGGTAAAGCCTAGCATAGCCATGCTTAAAATAGTAAGGCATGGGAAAGCTAGGTGAGGGAGAAGAGCAGTTTATATGAGGGTGAATAGGGGGGAAAGGTCGACAGAATAGAGCAAAGCATAGTTTTCTATAGTATATATATTACAGCTAGGTTTGGGAAAGGAGAATATGGGTGAGGAGGAGATTAAGAAGGCAGAGAATGGCACTAGCCCCTCTGTTTACTGTCCACCACCGTGGGGTAGCGAGTACGGTGCTAGGTCTCGCTTTAATGGAGGCCAAATGCTAGAGGCACGTGTACTGCGCGATGTCAGCACACGTTTAAGAACACCGGATGGCTAAAACCTTCAGAGCCCTCCACTACGGTGTGCCTCATAACATATCGTGGTTTTCGTACATAAAACACCAGATATTAAAATTATTCTCCGTTTACTAAGCCCTCGCACCTCTAATGCGTGGCTCTCCCAATTTTCTAAAACCATTCAACGCCTGTCTCTAAAACATGACAATTTTCAGTCTTACATACAGAGTTGTGGCAACTCTGGCGAAAGAGATTACTACGTTTCTTTGTTTTTCTCTGGCAATGCGAACGAGTTTCAGGCAATAGAGGCTTTTAAATCTTAAATAAATGCTGTGAACACTCAAGGCAGTTGCTTGTTTGTTGACCTGGTGCATCATTATATTCGAGAAAAACCCGCTAAAACTTGGAACAGACTAAAAAAGTCACAGTTTCGCCACAAGGGTGACGCAATGAATGGGATAGCAACAAAATATAATTTTATACGAAGTGAGTCTGGCAGCTCTTTTGGATCCGATCTCATGCAACTCTACAGAACGTTGGTGTAAGAGAATACGGCCGCTCAAGGCACATTTTTGCACCGTCTCTTCGCGTTGAGAGCCCAGCACGTAGGATATACGAGGCGCCCGCTGACGGCTGCCGAGATAGCCAGATAACGCGCACGCCAGCGACGACCGCGCTAGTAAAATCAAAGGTCGCCGTTGCTGCTCGAGGGACCCGCCCCTCTCGTGTCTTTTCATGCTCGTTAAAGACGGGCGGGGCGTTTCCTCTCTGCTTGAGTGTTTGACGGCTGGTCTAACAGGCGCGGGATCATATCGCACGCGCCTTGGAGCGACGGAGATGGGATGGCTCGTTTGACCTCAGCTTCAGCTGCGTTCGTCGCCCCCGCTCACGCGCTATTACCCGCGGGTAGAACGTATTATGCGCTGGGGGGATCTTATCAATTAGGACTTTATACGGGACATGACGGCGACGGCAAAACCCCGTCGAGACTGTCCATATAATTGCTATCGCAATGAAAAATGCAGCCACTCCTCTTGGTGAAAGCCGTCCAAACAGCAAAGCCAAAATTACCCGCTTCGTCCCGCTATTCCCTTTCTAAGTTTCTTTTATTTTTGCGAGTCTTCCTAAGCATGTGTGATTTGCAAGTCTTTTCTACGTATTTCTGCGTTGTATCACTGGTCTTCATTTGACACAATGTTAAGCTTTGCGACGATGATATGCTCATGCATGGCCACGCTGGAACTCAACAGAAACGTTTCAGTGCGGCCGTGGCCATTTCCACCCGCCCGCTTGCACAAAGCGCGTATCACTATGACGGCTCCGCTGGAACACATGCAGCCTTTCCAGCGCCTCTTTTCTGCATGACTATTTCGCGTTACGGGACTGCAGGGGGGCAGATTCGACTAAGAACAGCCTAGCGGTTAAAACCGCAAGGCAGAAAGCAGACATACCAATGGCCTCCCCCCCCTCCCTTTAGGTGCAATGCACTTATAGAACGGAGGCGCACGGCGTCCATCCGTGGCCACGCAGTTCCTGCGGCTGAACAGGCTACCATCGCACTAGCTGTGAACGGTCCCTCGCGGCCTTACATCTGCACTGACTCGAGGTCAGCCATACCAGCTTCTCTATCTGGTTTAATCTCGAAAGATGCGGCTGCTATATTCAAGCAAAACTACCTGATTCTTTTCACACTATCGCATTAGCCCGTCGCAGGTGGTAACGAACGTACACGGTAAACGCAAACTAGCCGAATTGGGCGTTTTCAGGGCGTAATACTACCTGCATTTGGGACCGTACTCCTTTAGGGTGTAATAAAATGGGTGTAATAAGGTTCTGCGTCCTCAATTTTACTTCGTTAGGAAATTACGTGGATAAAAAAGGGGGGGAAAGGAGGTAAATTCATGATATGACGTCATTCATCACGAACGAGACCAACTAAAACTCCCATTTCGCCTCCTCTGCCATGTTTTCTCTTTATTTGTTTACGCAGCTCTCTGCAATGCCTTCAGTGCTGCCAGGCATACATGCAGCTGTGCAGGGGGAAGAAGTGTGTTGTCACACCACAGCACAAATTTCTCAGAATGCTTAATAAATTCATGAACGCGCAAATCAATGATTTCTTCATTTCGTAGACTGATATACATTGCGGTATAGAATGCTGCAGAGGGCACACTTTGTACCCTCGGGCTCCGGTTCACGCAGCACTTCGACTTCACGTATGTTGTTTTACCATCAAATCAAAATTAAACTAAAAGCTACATATGTATCGGAGAAAAACACTTGGCAGAAGGAAATAGCTATGTTCCTGCAAGACAAACTGAACCTACTTGTGAGCGAAGATCCCTTCAGGGTAAAAAATTCTATGGAAGTAGCGGAATTCTTTGGCAACCATAAAGACATGAACCTTGATGCTCTGTCAGTAGACATAAAATACCTGTATTATTCAATACCTCAAGATGCCCTGCTCAGGTGCATTGAGGCAAGCATTGACAGGTATGGTGCAATTAGCTTCCAGAATAGAGTAGAAATTCCTGTCGCAAGCTTTCTGGAACTGGTAACGTTTTACCTGTGCTCTACATACGTTCGCTGGGAGGGAAGCCTTTACCTGCAGCGAAGTGGCATATGCATAGGGTCTAGTTTGGCACCCGTTTTAAGTGAACTATTCCTAGGTCAGATAGACGAGCATCTCAACAATAAGTTCGCACATTCCAATGTACTTAAAATCTTTAGGTTTGTAGATGACTTTTTAGTAATTTTTGACAAGAGTTCTACTGGGGCTCACTTTGACGTAGAAGGAACCTTGACCGCCTTCAGGCAGACATTAGCGCCATTGCAAGTGACGAATGAACTTCCGTTAAACGGTTCCATTAAGTTTTTAGACCTGTGTATCACCTTTCGCAGTAACCATGCATGCTGGGGTTATCAGCCAAGAAGTAACAAACCGATTTTACCCTATGGATCGGCTCATTCTAAACTTGTGAAACGAAGCATCGCTAACATGTGTCTAAATAATGCACTTAAGAAATCATGCCCTCATCTCGTGCAGCAATGTTTTTTAGAACAAGTAAATCGTCTAAAGTCGTCAAGCTACCCTGACCACGTGTTAGTGTCTGTGTCCGAGGTGCTAGTGAAAAGATTAGCTAAGCAATCTTTTCGTGAACAGAACAGCGATCAGTCTAACAGGAACAAAAAAGTAGCGGTCATCCCATACATTCATCGCATATCACACAATCTGAAGAAAGCTGCTCAGAAGGCGGGTGTGAAGGTAGTATTTTCCGCTCCGCAAAAATTATCCAGACTGTGCAGATTGACAGAGCCTTGTTCCAGTGCGCCTCTCGTCTGCGACGTGAACCACAGGGTTAAATTCGTTCAGTGCCAGAAGGGGTGTTGTGTACAACATTCCACTTTCATGTGGAAAGGTATATATAGGGCAAACTGGGCGCTGCCTTAACGAGCGTCTAAGGGAACACAGCAATAATGTCAGGAACGGCAACAACGGTTTTTCTCGCAACTCACTGCCAAAGGTGTTCCTGCACCCCGAAATTTGAGCAGTGTACTGTCATATTCCGCAATCGTAATCAATCGGCGAGGCTTGTAGTTGAAGCCAAATCAATTTTAGAACGCGCAGAATCATGTGTCAGCATAGCTTCATTGACATTATCTAAGAAAGAGATAGAATTTTTGAGTGCTCAGTAATGTGTAATGCGCAGGCCCTGGGTCACATGCTTCAGTGTATATAAGTGACGCTACTCTCTTTTTTCCAATAAACAAGTTGTAAGTTGCGCAGTGTGTGTCCCGTCTCTTCTTCGTCCTCGTCTTTCAAGCTCATCCACTTCATCGATAAAAGCTACAGCCTGCCAACCCTCCATGTGGCCTATCGGCACCGCATGCGCACTCCGTATACCCTTTTGGATAACGAATTGGGCAGACGCGGCGTGCCTTAAAGCACGGAATAAAATGCGGTGTTGAGAAAACGTGGCGCAATAAAAAAGAACAAGAAAGAACAAGAAAACACGACCAACGCAACTCTCATCAAGCGGCCGGCCCGAAAGGGACGAAGCAAGAAAAAACGCCCTTCGACCTTCGAACGGCGGTGGCCCAGTCGGGTCCTTCACGCGAGAAGGGAGGAACTGTCGCACGCATGCGCGTGTGGACGAATAAAAAAAATATAGAAACGCGAGGGTCGTTTAAGTTCCGAAATGGCAGTGGAGACTACCCCAGCGGCGTGCGTGAGTGATAGCGAAGCGAAGCTGTCATGGGATAACCTTGGCCTTGAACGCCGCTCATATTACTGGCGCCTCTTGTGAACTGCTCTGCTGTGTTGTGTCGTGTAACGCGCATTTAGTGCCTGCAGCCTTACTGTGTTCTCGTAACTGGACGTGAAATATATGGTTTGACGACTGTGCAACATGCCGTACTGCGAGTGCGGTGGTGCGGCTGTGACAGAGTGACTCAAGCGAGCATGACGCCGTGTGCTACCACGCATATGACGGGCACGCCGCGTTGACGGCACGGTCAGCAACCCTAATGGTACGTAATACCGTAATACTTATGTTTCCTCTGTTTGCGCGTCCTTATCCTCGCTGGGGCAGCAGTAGGTGACATTCTGTGCACTGCATCGCGTGAAATGTGCATTGAAAAAGCGAAAAAAAGAAAAGTTATTAGGCTCACATAACAATGATGTGTGATGCGCGTTTTGAAACTCCTGTTAATATCGCACAAGATTCGAGCTACCAGCCAATTCAAGCGAGCGCGCCTTAAAAAAAAGAATGTTTGTACGACATAGTTTCCTTGCTTGCGATAAAGCCTACAACAACGCGCCTATAAACGACACGGACACAATAAAAACGACAAAAATTCCGACCCCAACACTATGCAGTGTTGGCATGCACGGTGCAGTGATAATGGTTTGTTACAGCTACTATTCCAGGAAACCTGTAGCGGCGTCGATGCATGCTTCTCTAGCAGATTTTGTTCTCAGCTCTTTGTCATCGCAATATATAACAATGACCAATAACCACTCTTACTTGTTTGCCATCAAATCGGCATCTCGCACGTGCCCAATATGCGTTTGCTCAAAATCTGTGATTCGTCTACTCAATCTCTGCCATGCATCTTTAAGGAAAGCAAGTGGTGTGACATGAAGAGGGGTGTCTAAAAGAAGTCATCGCCGTTAACGGCATCAGAAGTCTTGTCAAACGGACGTACGTCGTCACTGTATGCTAATGTGTTACTTTTACTGACGACAATCTCTTTAGGGACCATTTGATTCGTACTGTTGCACTGCATAAACTACAAAGTTGAACCACTAGGCATTTTTGGTCTTTCTGTTTAGAGCGTCCGGTGCACTATTCATCGGACGCGGACCTATCATCGGTCAGCCGACAAAATTTAGGCGCGGTTGACACAGGTTTTATTGCGATAGCAATTATATGGACACTCTGCTGCTCTTTGCGGTCGGCGTTGCCGTCGCCGTCATGCCCCAGTATATATATATATATATATATATATGTATATATATATATATATATATATATATATATATATATATATATATATATATAAAAGCCCCGAAGAAAAAGAATTCAGAAAAATTGCGGAATCGAACGGGCAACCTCTCGCTCCGCAGCGCGCGGCGCTAACCGCTCGGCCATAGAAACGCACGTCCTTCAACACAATAACGGCGAACTATTTATATACACCATTTACCGCTGGCGGTGCTTCGATCTCGCGGGAATATCAGCGTGTTCTCTGCCTTACCAGCGAAGCAGTGACATGGTGCGAAGTGCGCGCTCGGCGTCCCACTCGTTGCGATGAGTTGGATCGCCAGCCTGTACTTTGCCCTACGGGGCGTAGTCACCAGTGCCCGTGCACGTGCGCGCTTATCTTGTGATGGGGGCAGTTAGTACGTCGTGTACTTTCGCCGGAAAAAACGCGTTTAGTTCACAGAGCGCACAAAGGTCACTTCGCACGCTGCAGACGCCCCGTTGGCAAAAGAAGCGCGCTGTTCAAACACAATGAAGTAACAACTGTGACAAAATAGTATCTAAGGTGCTTGCTTCTTCGATACTGCAGACCAGCCCTGCTCGAAAGATCCCTCTAGTGCAACTGTTATTGGAGCGAATTTCTTCCTTTACTGCTATAGACTTCTTCCGTTGTATTATGCGGGTGGTTCGCGCAAAACACGTGCGCCGCCATTGTCTTGTAATCATGATAGTGATGGTCTGTAAAGAAAAAACGGGAACAGTATAGCATCCAGGCTAGTGAAAAACGGTATGATGGAGCACGACAGGCGTTGCACGTTGCAGAATATGACGCTTATGCACTGTGTTTTGCTCTGTGAAAATTGATGTCGAAAAAAGCCGCAAGACTTGTGAAACCACAAGGGGAAATGTCGATGGCAAGAGCAGCCATCGTATCTCCTTGCTCTAGCACAACTGACAGTCGTCTTCTGTGGTTCCGCTTTGTCTTCCGCTTGCACGTGTTTTTTCTTATGACTAATCTTATTCCGACTCTGGCTTGTTGCAGTGATTGCGTGGTCTTGCACTTCCTTGTCTTCTTCCGCACAGCGGCCCTCTACTTTAGTCGTTTCGTAGCTCTTTTTGCGAGGCCGCTCTAGGAGTATCGTCTAAGACCTCAGAACGGGCGTATGAAAGAGCCGTTCATGCTGCCGTTTGAGAGGTACGTAGGACAAGTCATGCCTGTAATGCTTCAGATATGCATTGGACAGACAGTTTCTTTTGTCTATTGTGGAAAGGCTTGCTGATCATCGCATGCAATTTATGAAATTAATGTTTGTAGTTGCACATTGCGCAGTGTTGCATTATTCGCAGGATTTGCATTATTAGGCTTTACTTTGCTAACCGCAAGCTCATGGGGTTGAGAAAGTCACGAAGAGACTTGAGAGAGGTAGCAGCCACGATGTATCACCTTTGTTGACGGCGTGATATTGGTTAAACTTGTAAGAATAACGCCTCGCAGTTAACGTGTGTTTGTGTGTGTGTTTGTGTGTGTGTGTTGTGTGTGTGTGTGTGTGTGTGTGTGTGTGTGTGTGTGTGTGTGTGTGTGTGTGTGTGTGTGTGTGTGTGTGTGTGTGTGTGTGTGTGTGTGTGTGTGTGTGTGTGTGTGTGTGTGTGTGTGTGTTTGTGTGTTCGAGATTTTCGCATAAAAAAATCGAATACCACGCATTCATGGTGCTGGATATTTTTCGAATATTTTTCCAATAGTAGGTGCTAATTGAAAAACCCCACAGCAACAAAACGCTGGATATCAAGGGAGCACTTCCCTTGCTTTAATTATTGTATTGCTAAGATACAAGCTGCCCAACCTTTTACGAGACTCTCGGTGATGCACTAATCACAGATGAACGTGCTTCTGCTTAAAACTTTAGTGTTCCCAAAGCAACATGTCTTGAATCTTTTTTGCTCATCATAAGCTTGTTGGTGTTGATTAATCAAACCTTATTTTTATGCCTCAGTTTTATTTAAAAAGGTGGTGACAAAGCAGTCCCAAAGTAACCGACGTATTTGAACCTGCATTTACAAATTATTTCGTAGGCTGTCACTGCTTAATCGAGCTTAGCTCAGGTTAAATGAGTGCGACATTTTTTTCTTGCCTAAAGTCAATCATAAAGCTCCTTTATTAATGTTTGTGAGCATTTGTTGAAAATAAAGTAGTGTTGAGTTCTACAACCATCTAGAATATGGTTGTCCTACAATTTTAAAAGAATTCCAATAGTATTCAATTTGTATTTGTATTCGATTAGGTGTAATCACTGCTCGAATCTTTATGTGATTCGGTTCTAAAATGTACTATTCGCGCACCCCTACAAGGCTTCCAAGATTATATTCAGTACTCAGCAGATTTTATATATGCTGTAAACGGTGTGCCAGTGTTTGAATTATATTAGACACTGCCAGAAATGCACTGTTGCCCCCAAACTCTTTATTGAGAGAGGCAGAGGCTGACTTGAAGAGCCAGTTAAGGGGAAAATTGACCCAATGATCCACTTAATACTGTAAACATTCATTCAATAAAGCTCTTGTTGTTAGCACTGCGACCATGGTTTCAATGATAGAGGGAAAAAGCGAAGATCGAAGTACATTTTTCTTCGGGTTTCACGTCCCCAATTTTCACTACTGGCTATATTTTTATTTAGGAAACGTGTTATGTCATGTTATGTATCCGGCGCTCATAGATCAAGACGTCATTAATTTTTACTGATCGATAGTTGTATACGAATTAGCAGACGCCTCCAGAATATATGACGCCGCCGTTCACTGAAGTGGCTGCATCAATACTGTTTCGTCACTAGTGTTATTGTTCGGAACGTTTCTCTTTTTTTTACGGCTTACCTATAGTATGTCAGAGTAGCGACTGTTTTTCTTGTTTTGCGCGGTGTTCAATTACAAGAATGAAAAGCATTTTTTCCCTTTAGCGTCCCTTGAACGAAGACACGCGTATGAAAATATGGACCTCGCAATGGAAGACGAAAAACCTCCACCGTATGTTCAGTACCATGCCAGCGATGCTTCTGTGAAATTGGTCGATGCCAACCAGACGTTGTCCGATGCATCACCGAAGGTATCACGAAGACGTCGATGCTCATCGGTGAAATTCCTGGCAGTTGCTCTTACGGTTTGCCTGATTACCACATTGGCTGCCTTAACGCTCTTATTTCTGCAGCCATTTGAGGTAAGGCGACTCTATTACAATCGATTTTCCAAGAGAGTGCAGAAGGCAATAATTCAATACAAAAGGAACCAGAGCTCATGGTGCTCAATTAACTAACTAGTCGTTTCTACAGCATGTTGTCTTCCAACCTGTTTTGTGTTGTCTTCTTTGTCCTGTTCTGCTCAATATGATCATGATGGCTATTCAGCAAGAGTAGTAATTCAATGCAGCACCCCGAGTGTTAAAGAGCTTGCTAAGAAATCAGCTTTGTAATGCTGCCAGTTTGTAAAACGATTCGCACGAAATGCTTAGCAAGGCTGTCCCTTCCCTATGCGACATTTTAAATGTGATTTTTGAAAGTTCTCCAGTATTTATTGTTGATTATAAC